>JBBPCW010195348.1:0-13639 GCA_037974425.1 Phenacogrammus interruptus
AGAAATACTTCAATTACATTTATTTCCTAGGAATTGTTAGGGGTGCCAATAATTGTGGAACAGGTGATTGTATGAAATAATTATTTCTTGGTCAGGGAATTTTTTCCCCTTAAAATTGACTTGAAGTTGAAGGTTACATTTGTCTAGAATGCCAATAATTATGGAGGGCAGTGTATATAGTAGCTCTTGTCCACTGTTGCAAACATCCCACAAGCAACAAAATGACATGCCTGCCTTAAAGGCTATTTGCACATAAGAAAATCATACAATATTTCACACAGGGTAATGAACATAGCATGCATGCACAAAAGCTATATATTTTGTAAGTTTGATCAGATAATCGAAAAAAGTATTTATTACGTTTTTAAGTCAATAGTACTTTTTATTATTGGATTATAAAATATAATCACATTAAGAAAGAGTTCAAAGTCATTTTCATAGTAATTTTCCACAGGGTGAATGCTGTTTCTAGTTTTTACAGACATTTAACCTAAATAGAACTTTATCTTTAATTCTCTCCTGGTATGCTCCCAGCCTTTTCCAAAAACAAGACTTTCTTGAGTATTGAAAAATAGTCATATACAACCTCAGTAAGGTATATCCAGCAGGACTGATAGCCATAATGAAAAATGAGACACATAAATGATTTAATTCTGTGCTAAAAGCTGCTGAAATTGTGGCCCAGATCATTAAATGACTCCAGACCCCTTGAGAAGTCTCAGCCACCACAAGCTGCCATCAGTACTCTAACTAAAGCACCAGATCTTATCTGTGTGGGTACACTCCCAGGGTGGCTTGCTTAATGAACAACCCAACAAGTCCCAGGGAAAAGTCCCAGGGCAAAAGAATCCTATTTTAATAGATCTTTAGCTTACATGCCAGCCTTGTGAAGATAGGAGTCCCTTGTCATTGTGGGGGAAAAAAAAGAAATAGGCCTCAAAGCCAAATCTTCTCAAATGTAAAAGAAAATTAGAAAAAGAAAGGAAACTACTGCTGCTGCTGCAGTGTAGATTTCTTCTGCTGGCTAAGAAACTAACAGACCAAAGAGATTCTGGACTCACTGGTTTCAGTGGTAGAATAAACATATTTTGGAAGGGAAATGATTGTTTTTCCTTTGTTTTGAGCTGTTGTGCCAAATTCTGATTTAGACTAAAATCCTTTTGACAAGGACATGATATATTTTAAAGCAAGCTGCTATTAATAACAAATCTTGAATCATGAATGAATTAAATAGTCGATTCTAATGATTGTTTTGCATCATGACATACAAATTAATCTAAAGTTAATCCCAATGAATAATTACTTGCTCAAAATAGCATGCATGCACAAAAGCTATTTGTTGTAAGTTTGATCAGATTATCAAAAAAAGTATTTATTACTTAAGTCAATAGTACTTTTTATTATTGGATTATAAAATATAATCACATGAACAAAGAGTTCAAAGTCATTTTCATAGTCATTTTCCACAGGGTGAATGCTGTTTCTAGTCACTGGTTCCACAAGAACATTCCTACAGTCATACAAGATACAGTGTGTCAGGAGCTGAGCTTCAGCTGGGACTACTACTGTTTGAAGCGTCTGACTAAGAAAATGCATTAATAGTGTTTCTTGATATTACTTTCTTAATAATGTAAATGGTAAGGCCTTAAAAGAAACAAAGTCTTATACCTACTGACTTATTGCATATTACAAATGTTTTTTTCCAAAGACAATGATAATACAAATGATACAAATAAAATCTGCCATCATTCAAAGGTCTTAGGTATTGGAGCAATGTTTTTTTCTCCACATGTATTTTATTTTTGCTGACCACATCCTTTGCTTTGTATTACCTAATTAGGATCTTTATTAAGTCCATGATCATCATGGACATCACAATTAATACAGCTTTTTTACAGGTTTTCATTGTTCAATTGAAGTAAAGTCATGTTTTTTTTCCCCAGTTAATTTAATGTGTTGACAGGGTGATCTTGTTCCCTGCACGGCATTTTGGCCTGTCGCACCTCCACCGGTACCTGATGAACCAGCTGCAGGGTCCTCAGCTGGGAGCCATCCTTTGCTGGTGTTTTGCCCTTTTAATCACCAGAACACCTCAGGATGGAGCGGCAGCGGTCAGTGATGCCTCCCTGCCACGCCCTGCTGCTGGTACTTGTAGGGGAATACTATGTGGCATCTTGCTTTCCTCGGTTCTTGTCTCTCCTTCACAGCCACAAACTTCTCTTTTCTGCTTTAGCAATCTGTTTTAGGATGGTTTTGGCTTTTCCTGCTGTGAAGCCAATATCCTTCAGGAAGTGAAGGTTTGAGCAGCCTGCAAAGCCACGGCAGCTGACCTCTAATGGGTAGGTTGTTGATTTCCAGCCTCTCCTGGAACTCTTCCACTAGGTCAGCATACCGCATCTTTTTCCTCTTGTATGCCTCCTCTATGCCCTGTTCCCAAGGAACTGTCAGCTCGATGAGGAGAACATGCCTCTCAGCCACTGACCACAGAACAATGTGGATGGCATTCCTTCCAAACAAGGCAGCAATAGAGAGGTAGCTGTTGGTATCCAGTTTGCCAACTTTTGTAGTTGCTATCTCACACATCTTTAGTGGCCACATGATGCATTGGTATAGCATAAACTGGTAGCACCCGACTTTGAATTTGCCTGGAAGATTCTCTTCAAGCCGAGCTCCTGATCGATTGGTCAGCAAGCACAGGAATTCTCTCTCCTGCCACCTGGAAGGACATTGCGTTCAGCTGTTTACGGACCTTTACGGATTGAATGGCTGCGAGACTAGTGTAAGTGTAAACCTGAAATAATACTGATGAGACTGATTTCTCAACAGACAGAAATGGGATTACATTTACATTTACAGCATTTAGCAGGCGCTTTAATCCAAAGGAACTTCCATTCCCTAACCACTGGGGGCAGTCTCCCTGCAGCAACTTGTGGTAAAGGGTAGGGCTTGGCGATTTGGTCTAAAATCAAAATCTCGATTAATTGAAAGTTTTAACTCAATTACGATTAATGAAGGATTATTTTGTTTTTTATTTTTTTGCCGTCATAGTTCACTGACAAGTTGCTCAGTTGTCTCAGTGTTTCAGCTCTCCGTGCTCGACATGTCGGCGGAATAATGTAACATGATGGAGCAGGGTCACGTGATTCGCGCCGTAGTGTTTTTAAAGGGAAAGTAATCGAAATAATCAACCTGAAAAAATGTGATCGATTATAGGTTCTGAATGTTGATTTCAATTACTTTTTGATTAATCGCCCAGCCCTAGTTAAGGTTCTTGCTCAGGAACCCAGTGGTGGTGTGCTGAAGGTAGGATACGAACCCATGACCTCTTGGTCCAGAGGTGAATATCCTACCCACTAGGTCACCACCACCAGATTAGCATTATATACAGCATGGTCTGTTCATTCCAAATGCAAACTGCACATCACTATTTGATGTCTAAGTAGTATCTTACTGAAAAAATATCCTATTCTGCATAAAGCAAACCTTATCTAGCTTTTTTGCAGCCAACAAATTATGAAACCACAATACATTATTATAATGAACTGAAGGACAATGAATACACAATGTATGTTAAATGAGTTTGTCTCTTCCAGGCCTTTTCTTACTCCTACAGTGGGAGTTATTTAGGACATTGTTTATCTGCAGTCAATCAGCAATGAGTCTTCATAACAAAGAACCAGTGCCAACAGAGAAAACACTGCATTTGTTAAGCTAGACACCAAACCTTTGCAGCAAATAATAAACTACTCTTACATTCAGAGACAGTTTAAAACATACAAATACCAGAAAGGTCAGTTTAACCTTCCCAGGTTTGCTCCAGGCTGTTTGCCATAAGAATTAACGAAGAGGATAATAGCCAGCCACACAAACAAGTGTCCGGGTGCATAAACAGCAGCTACCTGCCCCCAGATGCCACAGATCTTTAAACTCTGTCAAAAAAGCACTTTTGTAGCATCATCCAGTCAACCATAACATTTAAAACCACCTGTTTAACACTGTGTAAATCCTCTTTGTGCCACCAATCGACCCATCGATTCAACATGGACTCAAGTTGCATGATGGGGCCTCCATGGTTTGTTCAGGTTCTAAGATGAATTGAAATATGCGGCACTGGATTCCAAGTTGCCATCATCTCTTTAGGCACTTTTCCATAGGTGTGCAGAACCATCTTCTATTTTTTTGATAGACTAGTTGAGATGTTTATATTTTTTCTTGGCATTGTTTAGCAGTGCAATGAAAACCTAACCTAACTGATTCGTTAGTGAGGTCTTAGTACACCTTCATAACATTAGAAAACCCCAACTCATTTATCTTCATTCCAAATAGACAGTACTGTATTGACTTCCCAGTTGTTAGTTTGCCATTATTGTTGTTGTTTTTGTTGTTGTTGTTGGTTTTGGACAGTGGTAAACAATGCCCTCTTTTCATGCCAGTCTGTTGTCATGACAACCTTTTGACAAAAAAGCAGTTACACTGTTCCAGCTGCCCACTTTTGACCCTGCATTTGGCCATGACAGTATGGGTACGATTCAGGTATGGGTCAGTTTATATGCAATATATTTGTTTGTTTGTTTATGCTAATGGAAAGTACCATTTGTCATGTTTCTCAAGCCATTCCTAAACATTTTTACAGTGTGACAGGGCACATTATCCTGCTGAAAGAGCCAGTAGGGAACACTTGGTATGTGTTACATGTCAAAAGAATTTTCACATGAATGCCAGGTTTCCCAGCAGAACATTGCCCCAAGCATCGCACTCCCTCTGTTGTTTTTATTGTGCATCCTGCCGTATCGTCTACAGACAATGCACACTCATCCAGTCGTCCACATGATGCAAAAGAAAACCCGATTCCTCATAGTAAGCCACTTTTCTTCCATTGGTCCTTGACCCGTTTCAGTATTTCATCTGACTAATTGGCTAGAGGACAATAAGGGGTGTGTCATATTTTGCATTGCTGTCTATATTGTAGACATATACAATAAAGCAAAGACGAATGACAGATACATGCAAGTGTGCCATGAATATTCCCTTGAGAAGATGTTAGTTTGGATCCAGAGGTCAGCTCCCGGAGGATTTGATAAGGCAGGCTGTATCTGAAAATGACGAGCTGAGACAGAAGAGTTGTAGGGTGAGAGAATGCAGACAAAAAAGGTGAGAACCGATCACTCCTGAACCAGAGGGAAAAAAGAATGTTTTTTAAAGAGGATAATGAACCTGAACAAGGCTGAGGGTTTGCAGTGCGGGAAATGAATAGGATCACCAGTTATATAATGAATCTTTTTATTTGTGAAGAAGGATAAATGCTGGTCACAGATAATAGAGGTTGCTTCAGTTTGCTGCCTAGAAGGGTTAATTACAGAGCTATGACAGTTTCTGTAATAATTCCAGAGAAATAGGTTTTATTTTTTTTTAATTGACAGACATTCTATCTGTCAAAATTCAATATGACGCCTCTATTCTTTCCACTCAGCTTGCCTGCCTTTTCTCTTTACTCTTATTAAATTATTACTTAGCCAAGGCAAGGTAAATGTTTGACTTTCTGGATTTGTACAGGTGCTATAAAGTCAGATACATATTTGCATGTATTGTTATAGTTTTAGTAATGTTTTCTGCAGACAAAATTGGCCAGTTGTTGCTAGGTGTTGATGCAGAAGGCCTTATGAAGTCTGTCAGCAGAATTTGTATTGAGGACATGAGAGGAATATGTTTCTGGCATAAGCCCATGTGGCCTAAAAAGCCCAGCCATCTGTGTTACATACTTATTAACTCAGTGAAGAATAAAATAAGATAGAAACAAGCAAGAAAACATTTCTTTAAACAGTGAAACAAATGAAACAAAGCCTGTCAAAATTACTTTTGGACAGTCTGGACTAGAATGTTTTTTTTAATGTTTGCTCATTACGCCATATGAGGTATAATTCAGTGCATTCATCCCATGTATGTAAAGTTTGCTTTTTTGACATATGTGTACCTTATTTATGCTTTTACAAGTATTTCTTAAAGGACATGAAGCCTCCTTCAAGTCCCTTAGATCTGATGCTTGCAAGATATCTAAATGAGATTTTTGACCGTGTTGGTCTGACTATTTTATCAATTGTAAATAGCTTTCTGTCCACTGACTGCCCCAGGCAGCAGTACGCCACCCACTACCTAAGAAACTCTGCTCATTTAAAAAATTCTTAAATTATTATTTCTATCAAAAGTTTTAGAGATGGCCGATAGTAGAGTTGATTTTTTTCATGAACAAGAGATTTATGAGAAAGATATTTATGAAAAATTGTGCACCAGAGCACAGAAATTGTCCAATTAAAGTCAAAAATTACATTTTGATTACAGCACATTTCTGACTGCCTAGTTTGAATTCTGCTCTCTGTCCTATTCTTGAAAAGGGTTTTGGCACCCGGGCAAATGCTCAAGTCATCTTTAAATCATATTTGTCAGTCAGAACGCTCTAAGTAATTAATTAGTGTTACCCAAGGCTCTGTACATTATACGTGAACAGAAAATATAGTAAAATGCTAATGCAAACGACACAAATCTATGTCCCAATAATTTAAAAAATGATATTTTATCTTGTCTGGCACAAATTAAGTGCTGGATGTCCCAAAATCCCTGTCCGCACTGCAAATACCTGAGCCTGGGAAATAATATTGGACAGTGACTTTTCCTTTGAAAAGAATAACTATAGTTAAGCAAAGTCATGTTTTTACCAATTATGTAAATCTCAAAAATGAGGTATTTTCTATTTTCTTTTATTTCATCAAGGTTGGATCACAGAAATTCTTCAGATTCAAGGGAAAGCAAAATCAGATCTCTTTCCTTCAGATGTTACAAAACACAGCTAGACTTTTAAGCAATAGAGGACATGAACCCTCTTCACTTTTCCCCAGTAAACCTTGGAATTGATTTTAAGATCTTTTTGATCAATTTGAAAGCAAATCATGTTTTCCCCCCAGTCATATTGCTGAGTTGCTGCTCCTCTCTAGAAGCCAGGACTCTGTTGCGTGTTTCCGGTATAAGACTAAAGGTCATCAGTCTCTTGCAGTCAGAGACCCTCAGTTATGAATTCTCAAAACATTTATTTTTAATGAATCTGCCTAGTTTAATCTAAGATGTCTCACTTTTTTATTACTACTGTTGTAACTCTTTTTCTGTTCTTTTTTTTTTTTTTAAGGTCCTACCTCTTCCTAACTTTTATGCAGCTTTTCAATTATATTCATTATTATAGTCCTGAATTTTGTTTACTTAAGTTCTGAATGATCTTAATGCTTGTGAAGCACTCTGTAAACAAAGATATTACTAATGATGTGGGACTGGTTCTTGTCATAATTACTAAGGAATAAATACAAAAACAGATAAAGTCATCAGATAATCTCAATACAAATGAAGACAGCTAACAAGATAACAAAAAAACAATAGCCAGCCTAACAGACTAAAATGACAAATTTGAAGAAAAACTTTGGGTCACTGACACAGGTGACAAGTGAGCCATTACTGTGATGAATAAGAGCTTTTTACTCAACCAGCCACATATTACACAGGACAAGCACCCAATGACACTTCTCCACCTCTGGTGGAGAAATATTTCATGCAGTTTTTTAGCATAGGGCCGTGGAACATCTACTTTTTCACCAAAGCTGACAAAGATTGAGAATGTCTCCAGGCAGTTCATCTTCTGCACAGATGAGCTGCCAGGTTCTGGCTCGTTCTACCAGACCAATCTGGAAACTGGAAAGAATGGAAAATAAACAAACAGCAATTCAGGAAACCTTGGAAGATTCAAGATAGGAAAAGAGTACATTAACTCTCTACACTATTAGAATTAATCAGTGAAGCCATTTTACACAATAAAAAAAAAAAAAGTTTTTATAAACTCCCTGTCTCTTTCCCAGGGGCGCAACTACTCAGTTTCCGGGGGATTTGCAACACCCCTGCCCCACCCCACGGCAGCATCGCTGGTCATAACATCTGCTGCCAGTGGCCAGGTCTTACGTTTCTTAAATATTTTAAACAGCATATTTAGAGCATAGTCATAATTTAAAAACACAAGAAACAACTCCCCCCCCCCCCCCCCTCCCCCCGCCGGCGGTGAGCCCATATGCACCGCATAGACTGCATATCACATTTCTGCGTCACTGCTCTTTCCCATTGTATTATGTGCCTAGTTTCTTCACATTAACACAATGTCAATGTTTTCTACCTATAATGTCATTCAACAGCACTTGTATTCAAAGTTGTCTGTCTTCATTGAAAACAGATTATTAAAAACTATTTAAAATGAATATAGAAATGTAGATCTATTTCCAGAGTACATGTACAGTACTAGAAGCACTAGAAGCTGTTACAGGCCTTGGTAATGTAGTGATTTGGAAAGAGACATCTTTTTTTTTTAATTATAAAGAAAATTAACCTAGAAATATACCAGGCAAACATCCTAGCATTATATCCTTTGTGATGATCATTATTTGTGCTATTATTTGTGATTATTAAATATGACTTTCATTCAGTCATCCACTCTCCATAAGTGCTTCTAACAGTCCACTTTAAACTGAGTCCTAGTGGTGTTCAGTGCTAGTTTTGTGAGGGCCAAGAGTTCAGACAAACCACCTTTAATGAGATGATTTGCTTTCTTACTCTGATTTTTCCTTCCTCCGGATTCTAAGAAACTCCTGGAGCAGTGGCAACAAACAAGGACACATAGATTTGCATGTTTTAATTCATGGGTTTATACTGGGTGACAACTTTACTCTCTTCCCTTACACATATGCTCAGTTCATAACACTCTAGTTCAGTCTTTGTCCACTTGAAGTACTCTTAAAGCCACAAGTCAACCCCGTCACCCCAGGTCCATGGCGGAGGAAGAGAAAGCACAAACAGAAGACTCCTCCCCCAAATCAACCAAATAAACCACACACAATATAACAAGACAAGTAAAGGAAACATTTCTGTCCCTGACTGAACCGCTCCTACCAGCAGGCCAGAATCAAAACAAAATCAAAAAGGAAAAGACAACCTAGAGCACCATCTAGGCAGTTTCTGACCGCACTAGTCTAGGAATCTCTTTCAGCCTCCAACACGAGCAGATCATTTCCTACCATCCTTCTCTCGCGCGCCAGCCATGGCGAACGGTCATTATTTAAAATCGTGTCATTTTAATATTCAATTCAATTCAATTCAATTTTATTTATATAGCGCTTTTAACAGTGGTCATTGTCACAAAGCAGCTTTACAAAATGAAATAAATGTGAAGTAAATATGTGTGTGTGAATGAATATGTGTGAATGAATGTGTGTGAATGAATGTGTGAGAATGAAATATGTCCATTTGCCCCAGTCCATTTGTGATTGTGTACTTTATATGAGCAAATGATCATCAACAAGTGTTACATGGATGTGTTTTGTGCATGTAGCAGCATGTGCATCATAAAAGAGTAATGTGTAAAGTGCAAGGTGGAAAGCTGAGTCAGTTCTCAGTTCAGGTATGTTCTCAGTGCAGTATAGGGAGATTGGCAGGCAGTGTGTTAAGTCTGATATCTTGTTGGAAAAAGGTGCCACACAGTCTTTGCCAGGGAACAGTATGAAGAGTTTTACTTTCCTTCTCTGGGTCTGGGTACACTACTACCAATTCTTTAATATATCCTGGGATATAGCACAAGGAATGTGAACACTATGTACTAAGGGAACTAGGCAATGCATAGCAAGGAGGTGAGTTATTTTACTTTCAATAGCCTAACACACAGTTGAAGGTTGCATCTCAGCTCCAGTGGTGCCACTTCATGGCTGTTTTTACAAGCCTGTAAGGTTAGTGGCCACAAAAGAAATGTTAAGAATCTGAAAAGTAGACGATTTGTTGCTCTTTCCTCTTTTTAGAATTAGAAATGAAAACCAGTGTTACACACACATGACATGTCCAAACAGTTCCTGACAGAATGAAAAATTAGATTGGGACCCAAGGGTTATGGGCCATAAAACTGCCTCTCAGTTCTCCTCTCATTATATATACATCTGACATTGTATAGATCAGTTGGACAGTATTCTTTGCCTGCTTTTATTTCACTACTTAAACTGACTTTTGAAGATCCGTGAGACCAAATGAACCAGGTGCTATTAACTCATTAACCCATACAACAAAGGGCTTTATTTGGTGTTTCTATGCAATGTAGAACCAAAGCTATTGTCATTTAAACAATATGTAATAATAACCTGGAGTTTAGGGCTTAGAAACAAATGGAAACACACAAGATCTTTAAACCTGGGAGAACCAGGATAGTCTCCAAATGAAAATTTGCAAAGGGAGGGGGTCCGGAGAGCGGCCAAGTGGCAGCAACCATCGAGCAACAAACCGTGAGCATGTAGGAAAGCAAACACTGCTTTTAGACTAATTTACATTGTTTATATATACAGAAATCAGATTTTACTAATACATTCTAATGGTTAAAGTGTTTTGTTGCTTATATGCCTCAGATGAAGCAACCACAGCTCATAAGATGATAACTCATAAAATGATTACTCATGTGTGTACTCAATACTGGTGGCCTCTAATAAACAGACTGTATCTACTCCTGTTGTTTATGATACTGATGCAGTGTCATGCAGCAACACGTTCCTTTTAAGAGCAATTGATTACTTTTTCAAGGCTTGTTTCCTAATACAAATGCACCCTAGAGGACAGAGTCTGTTTCCATCATGTATTTTAGAGAGATCTATGGTTACTTTGTAGGCTTGCCAAGCACTTACAGGGCAGTTGTATGTGATAGTGAGTTTTTGGCTGAATGGAGCAGTGAAACCAGGAGCACCAAATGTGTATTTGTGGTTATTCCAGTCATTCCAAAGGTGTCAGTGCTACAGAGAGACTGGTGTAGGTTCCTGTGAGTGCATGAAAGTCTCCCCTTCCTTTCTCGGGGCTGACACCTTGCAACGTGTTCTTGGATCTCAGCATCCATTATTCCACTCCAGCGCCCAGGAGACCTTCATGGGGAAACTGAAGGAGCTGTTTGAATACAACAAGAAGGTCCTAGGCAAGGAGGTCTAGACATAGCTTAACTTGCAACTGCAATGCAGGTGTGTGTGTTTGTGTGTGTATATCTAAATGTATATAATTCACCTGTAATATACATATTTATGTGTGTGTGTGTGTGTGTGTGTGTGTGTGTGTGTGTGTGTGTGTGTGTGTGTGTGTGTATATATATCGTGAGGCGTGTGTGCACTGGTGGTTAGGCTGTGGGTTTGAAGCCCAGGACTCCTCATGGCACCACTGAGATATGTTTGAGCAAGCCCCCACACACATGAAGAAGAAAAAAATATATATGTCAAATTTATGTAAGGTCTATGCCCAGCAGCCAGATGCCTCCTGTCCAGTAAAAGGAGGCAGAGAGCCAGGTCTGAAGTTCAAAATGCACAGCAACCACTTTCAGTCAAAACTCATCAAAGCACCTTCTCTTGAGATAAGCCTGGATCCTTGCTAGTCTCTGTCTCTCTGTCTCTGACTTTTTAAGGGACATTTTTGTTTGCTCCCCATTTTTTCACTTGGGTCCACCAGTTTTCCCTCCAAGCAGTCTATTTGTTTTCTTTTAAAGCAGTGAAATGAGACCTTTGTACATGCAAGACTTTCTGTGAGCCAGCATATAGGCAGTTTAGTATATATGGAATGAGTACAAATATTAACACATGTTCATACCTCACTAAAATATTTTATGCTTGGGGTGTATTTGAACCCCAACAATTTAAACCTCAGAAAATGGTTGCAATTAAAATTGCTACTCAAGCTTAAGTACTTTATTTTGTTGACAATCTAAATCGTGCTTTTAATAAAACTTACATATAATGCCTCCACAATGCAGGTGGAACATGTCATTCAGTGATTCTTACACTCTTACGGGCATACCGGACATTTGCCTGGCGGGCCAATGGTATATTTGGGCCGGTGCATCAGCACACACCCCCCCCCTCCCCGGGGTGAGCCTGTCTCAAAATGTCAGGAATTTTTTTTTTGTCCCAGTCTAGCTCTGTCCTACAGGTATTATGTTTGTTTATGGAAGTTTTTGGAAGTTTATAAAATTGGATGTTATAGAGCAATGTGTGCTAACTACCTCTTACTACCCAATTACTACCCTCAGTCTACCTCTACAGACTTGTGTCTGTTATAACTATGTCACCTTACTACAATCTTGCTCTTTTTGCACCATATTTTTATATATTATATGTATAATTGTATTTATTTGTATTTTTAAAATTGCACCTTTTGTATTTAATGTTACGTGTATGCACCTGGGGTTTGAAAGTAACGTAATTTCAATTCTTTTTATGTCCGGAACATATGGCAGAATTGACAATAAAGTTGACTTTGACTTTGAATATCATCCAAAACCACAACAAAAATGTGTAAAATGTTTTATGGATGAAAAAGATACATGAAAATGTATCACATCAGCTTTATGTAATTAAATATGATGATTTATTCAGAGAAATTAAACACAGAATAGGGGCAAATTAAAGGTTAAATATAAATGCATTAGTAGACATTACTGTTGCTTGATAACTCATTCAGCCTGTACCTTGTTTCTAACACTCTACTGTAGTCTACAGTGCTTATCAGAAACACATTTTATAATTCTTTCTTTTGTAAAGTATTTGGAAATGAGAAGGCAATTCAGACCTTAATGAATGAAACCACACATTGGAGGACATGTGAGGGTTACAGTGGACCTCTGTATAAATGTAATATTTCTGAACACTTCAAATTAATGATATTTGTGTACATTTTAAATCTTATTGTTGGTAATTGTGAGTACTTCTGCTGACATTTCCCCACAAGGTTAAGTATGATGATACTTACCTGCTACTCTAAATGTAGAGGACAAATGAACACAGAAAATAGAACAGAATGGAACATGTAGGCAACTACTAGGAAAGCAATAGTGGCTTATGTCTATATATGGAATGGCATGATTGCCTCTTTAAAAATAAAATCTGCAAAAGACCTAGAATATTACTATTATCAGTGTCAAGTGTTCTGCAGAGTCATAATTGTAGCTTTATGGTTGTTTGGATTGCTTGGTACTGTGTGATTAGCAATATTAGTGTTTCAACAGTTGCAGGGATGAGGTCCAACTCTGGAAACCGCCATTCATCAGTAGGCTTTTTTTTTCTGTGTACTGTTTATTCTTATTTTTTTCTATAAATAATTCAGCAGCCCTGTATTTTTTGTAATCAGTGTTTGATGTGATTGAGCGTGCTTTCTGACATCCCCCTATATTCTCTGATGAACTGGACCTGTGCACACTCCCAATTATAATTACTGATTTAGAAGACTGCTTTTATTCCCAGACTGATTAAGCAAAATTGCACATGGGCAAGAGTCTTTTATTACTGGACCGCCACTCACTCCCAAAGCCCAGCCTTCATCATCAAGGCTCTGCTTCCAAAATTATAACAGTGATTGTGCTTCTCTACTAACAGAGAGTTTTGGTTTCAAGGCCTAGACAGATAATTTGTAGGCCAGACTTTATAACTTGCTGTTGAATTGATGGTATTACAGTACATGTACTGTCTATTGAGATTTCACTCCTGATACGTCTTAACACTCTTTCTGTCTCTTGAGCCACTCCTTATTGCTGTTAGGGCTGGCCACTGCTTTTCGG
>JBBPCW010195560.1:0-10629 GCA_037974425.1 Phenacogrammus interruptus
CACTGCTTATAACTCACTGTTGAACTAAAATACATGTCTTGTTGTCCTTGCAAGCAACAGTAAAGTGATGCAGAATTGTATTGTTTCGATCAAATTGGATGTGTTCTTGGGATAATATTTTTTAATTTCTAAATTCAGTTCTATTATCACACGGAAATCCTCATGTTGTCCTCTAAAGTGGACATGCTGGGAAATTAAAATAAAAAAAAGTATTCAAAGAAATTTAAATTATAATGTCCTTTTTCTTTCTTCGGTGCTCATATGTACACACGAAAGCTAGAGAGAGCGCTGGTCTCAGAGAGCACTGTCAATCACGTCCAACCAAGAGGGCTGCTCCTCTGTCGGTCGTTTTCATTGGCTGGACGGTCAAAGAGGGCGGAGCGTCCTCCCCAGCGGTCTATCATGCATTGGAAATAATAAACTTCGTGTTTTTCTAAGAGACTAAACGACGTATTTATGTTTTTTCTATAGATGACATGATGCTGCAAACTCTTAGACCCTCTTTCTCCCTCCTCCGGAGCAGGAGCGCGTTAGCCCGGTTGTACCATGCGGATAAAGTCTGCACAGTTGGCTCTCAGGCTGACCTACAGAGTCCTGTTTACCAGGTAGGCCCAGACTGAAGCCTCGGGCTGGCGTAGGGCCGCCCGGCCGATGGGAGCGACTCCTGCTGGGGGGCTGGATGTCCTTGTCGTGCTGGTGCTACTTAGACCCACATTCTTGTAAACTTATCTGGAACACTTATGTAATATCATTACATTAAAACAAGGAATATCAACTCATCCGGGGGCTTGGAACTGACAATATTCTTCAGAGATTTAATTGAAGTGCAAACTGTTGTTGTGGACTAAAGTAACCTGATTAAAGTGTAGCAAAACAACTGTCAGCTTTTAGATATTACGAAGTATTATCTTGTGTTTATCTTAGAGTTCTTTCTTGTCTGAAATATATTCTGTTTTACTTTAAAAGCACATTGTCCAGTTGTTAAACCTGAACTGTCAATGCAGGAAAACTATGATCGTATGAAAGCCCTGGTGAAGGAGCTGAGAGACAGGGCAGAGAAGATCAAGCTTGGTAAGCTGCTTTGCAAAATTCTCCTCAAAAATATGCATTTTTTTGCCTCTTCTATGAATTTAATGTTTGGAAGGTGTGGCTGTTGTTTTTGAGGGTGACCTTAGCTGTATGATCAGTGTGTTTACACAATATTTCTGTTCACTCAGGTGGAGGAGAGAGAGCGAGGAAACTACACACATCCAGAGGAAAGCTTTTGCCTCGGGAACGAATTGATGGACTGCTAGACCCGGGGTAAGATACAACATTTGTTATGAGAGAAATACCCCCTGTTTGTGTTTGGTTCTAACTTGCATGCACACAGCCATGAAGTGATTTGTTGTTCCACACTGAACCCAACTTTGTCTCTGGATGCAGTTCGCCCTTTCTGGAACTGTCCCAGTTTGCTGCTTACCAGCTGTATGGCAGTGAGGAGGTGCCTGCTGGTGGCATCATCTCTGGCATCGGCAGGGTGTCTGGGTGAGGATGAGTGATATTGTGAGCTGCCTCCTTAATATTTTCAGTAAAAGTTTACGCATTTAATCAGGAATGCACTTCAGTCCCTGAATGGTGGTGTTAAGAACAGTTTGGAAGTTTCCCTACATACCTACTGAACCTAATAATTAATTGTGTTTATACTGCTTTTCATTTCAGGGTGGAATGTGTCATTGTTGCGAATGATGCCACAGTCAAAGGAGGCACTTATTACCCAGTTACTGTAAAGAAGCACCTTCGTGCACAAGAGATTGCACAGCAGAACCGTTTGCCATGCATATACTTGGGTGAGTCAGAGCAAAAGATGCATGTAACATTGACACAAAATTGAGAACTAGGGTTTAACAGTGGTATAAGTAGGCATGAGTGTATCACCATCCATCAGGCAGTAGATGTATGATTGATTGATTATTTCATTATATATCCCAATACATTTTAACATACACCTAAACCAAATAAGTGTCTTGTTGTCTTGTATGTACTGCATACAATGTACTATTTAAGTAGTTCTTTAAGTTAACTTGTTCCGTGTATTTTTTTCTGAACATACATATATATGTCTGAATCAATCTAATCGTACCACATATATTGGAGATGCCATTGTGCATTTGATTCTTTCCACAAGTAACATGGCATGTAGGTGTTTGTCATTTCAACCAGTACACAGTACACAGAGAAAAGAAACAATGTTTTGGTAGGACCATGATGCAGCACAAAGAATAAAAACACCTCCTACACAAATATGGGAAGGCCAGGACTAAAAAGAGTGTGAAAAAAACAGCAACAGATTATACTTTACGGGACATGAAACCATATCGTGCAGTCAATAGGGGCAGTAATCGTATTTGTGCAAAGTGCACGCACTTTTGCAGTTATCTGCATCTTCTGGTAGGGGCATGTGGAGATGATCTTGGAGGCAGTAACATCAATGCACTTGGCCAGGGGTATGGAACTCCAGTCCTGGAGGGCCGTGATCCAGCAGGTTTTGGTGATTTCCTTGCTCAGAAACACCTGGTTTACCTCGGCAGTTAATTATCAGGTTTAGTGAATGTGTTTGAGGAGGAGAACCATCAAACTGTGCTGGACACTGGCCCTCCAGGACCAGAGTTTCACTCCGCTGATGTAGGCAGTCACTGACGCCGTGGACTCCTCCAGGTTCGTAGGGCCACAGAAGGTTGCAACCTCCTTAATTATGTCTCTGTCCGTGTGCTCAAAACAGGCTTTAAAAGCAGAGATGGCATGTTAAGGCCAAATGTGGGCTTGGGCTTGGCACGTCCATATGCTGGGATCAACTTAAAAGAGATGTGGTTTTGAGTAGCCAAGGTGGGGCCTGTGCTAAGTGTGGTATAAACCAACGATGTGAAAGTGAGGTTTGAAGCTCACTGATGGCTCCATAATGGTAGGCCATCATGTTGTTAGCATTAGCACTGGGTGGGATGTATACAAAAATTATAAGCATGGTGATGAATTCCTGCAGTAAATAAAATGGTCTACATCTAACAGTCACAAACTCCAGCAGTGATGAGCAGTAACTAGAAACCAGCACAATGTTCATACACCAGTCAGTCTTTATATCCACACTCCACACACAAACCAACTCCTCACTGGTTGCTGGTTAACATAGATCATCTGTCAAAACAAGTGACTGAAGTCAGAGCTTTACCTCCCTGAAGCAGGCATTACTTAATTAGTTGTTTTGTCTGCAGTGGATTCTGGGGGTGCTAACTTGCCAAGGCAGGCTGAGGTGTTTCCTGATCGAGATCACTTTGGCCGTATCTTCTTCAACCAGGCCCGTCTATCATCAGATGGCATTGCACAGGTAATGATCTGGAGTTCTTCTGGGGAAAAAAAGTTTACTCTAGAAATTGCAGTTCTGTTCTGTATTAGTTATCTTGAAAAACAGTATCTGACTGACTCCTTTTTCAGATTGCTGTAGTGATGGGCTCTTGTACAGCAGGAGGTGCCTACGTCCCTGCCATGGCCGATGAGAGCATTATTGTTCGCAAACAAGGGACCATTTTCCTTGCAGGACCCCCACTGGTATGTTAAGATGTAGAGAGAAAAGTTTTAATACCTCAGTCCTCAAACTTCAGCCTTTTTTAAGCTGTGGTACAGTGGAAAACTTGTTTTACCCCTTACCACAAGCATAGTCAATACTGTATGTTTGGATTATGTAATTTGCTTTTTTTTTTGTTCTGTGATGAAGCTAATGGGCTATTTGTAGCAAAGCAAGCTTATACCCACTAATAAGGACAGTATGCCTATGTGGTTTCTGACACTGCATGACACATTAGTCTAAAGAATAGACAGAAGTACAGGGAAAATTAGGGTTCCAACATGTCTGATGTTTTAACTGTGTGGCAGTCTTTTCAGGTTTGTTAAATTTTCTGTCCATTGCGTAAATATATAAGACGGTGGTCCATCTCAGAATGTTTGGGTGAATCGTATTGGAGTTGTGTAGAAATCTGGTTGGTGGGACAATTGAGTACTTGCTGAAAGCATGTATTTTTGGTGAAACAGCTGTAACCATTTCTGTCTGTGTGTGGTAGGTAAAAGCTGCCACAGGTGAAGAAGTATCTGCTGAAGAACTTGGAGGTGCTGACCTTCACTGCAGGTTGAAACGTGTATTTTTCTCTTCATTCTGATGTGCATCAAGCATGAATTCTTTTAATCACTATCTGGATCCTTTCCTGTACAGAAAATCTGGGGTAACTGATCACTACGCCTTAGATGACCACCATGCTCTTCATCTGGCAAGGAAAACTGTGCGAAACCTCAACTACAAGAAGAAACTAGATGTAAGTGTCTTTTCACTCTTTATAAGAGTGGATGATACGTCAGTACACGAAAAATCAGTATATTTATGAAGCATGCACTTGGGTGGCCAGTGTTCGAGAAATCCTGGCAGTAGCTACAGTTAGTAACACAATATTTAATGAATTGATCATGAAAACCCCTGTGTCAAAAAATGATTAACTTAAGTATATATACACACTCACACACATGTACATTTCTTATATATATTCATTTAACACATAATTTTGCATAAATCATGTTGTGATCACATTGATTCTGTTTAAAAACGGATTCTAATTTTTAACAGTTGACTTACTGCCCTGGATAAATCCTAGTCCATTGAGTAAACACGTTTTCTTTATAGATGCTTATGCGAAGAGAGATCTGTGTTGCAAACATTACATCTCACATCTTTCTTTGTTCTGTTGTGTGAAATGCTCCCACACTGTTGATCTTACGTAATGACATGATGGTGTAAGCATTGTAATGACAAAACACTAGCTGTTTAGTAAATTAGTCAGCGGCTATTAGTCGATGATCGTTTATTATATAGATTAGTTGTTGCAGTCCCATATTTATAAGCTGCAACAGACAAAAGCAAAACAGTTCTGCCATGTTTAAGAAATTTGATCAAGAAGTATCAGTACAACTGATATATCAGTATACGGATTTTCTTCAAAACAATCTAACAGTTCTAAAATATTCCCAGGTTGCTGTGGAACCTGCAGAGGCTCCATTGTTCCCAGCAGATGAGCTGTATGGTATTGTGGGAGAAAATCTGAAACGAAACTTTGACATAAAAGAGGTGTGTAAGATATTCTTTTTGCTCTTCTTATATTCAGTAAAGCATCAGTTCATTATTCAATAAGGCAGTCCTTGCCTAGTTATCCTATATATTTGTTGTGCCTGTTTTTTAACAGGTGATTGCTCGTATTGTTGATGGCAGTAAATTTGATGAATTCAAAGCATTCTATGGAGACACACTGGTTACAGGTACCTGACCTTAAGTGACATAATTATCCATATAAATTGTATTTTATTTTTTTAAATATGATTATTTAAATATAGTTTATTTGTAATTCTTTCACTATTCTGGAAATATTTTAGGTGTCAAACTGTTATTTGCCTGCTTCTCTAGGTTTTGCCAGGATATTTGGTTATCCAGTCGGAATCATTGGCAATAATGGAGTCCTTTTTTCAGAATCAGCTAAGAAGGTGAGCACTGTGATTCTCAGTTCTCTGTGAGTGTTTCAGAATGTTAGCCAGATTTTTGTTGTTAGTTTGTTTAAGTATCGGGGCTCACTGTTTTCCTGTAATGTTTGTATGAGAAATTCCTATTATGATTTAAGAATGAACTGGATGACTCAAGCTAGCCGTACAGATCTGTTATGCACCTCATATAAAATGTTTTTTTTATTTATTTATTATTTCCTTTTTTCCCCCAGGGAGCTCATTTTATTGAATTGTGCTGTCAAAGGAACATTCCACTAATCTTCCTTCAAAACATCACAGGTATGCATAATGTTAGTTATGTACAGGTTTTTGGCTCATTTTCAACAGAGAATAATCTACTCTTCGTCTTTTTTTTTTTTTTTAAGAGAGCGGTCATTGACCTCCCTGTTGTGTTGTAAACTCCTGACGTCTGCTCTGTTCCAGGCTTTATGGTGGGGAGGGAGTATGAGGCTGGAGGCATTGCTAAAGATGGTGCTAAGATGGTGACGGCTGTAGCCTGTGCCAATGTGCCTAAAATCACCGTAATCATCGGAGGATCTTATGGAGCTGGTAATTACGGCATGTGCGGGAGAGCCTACAGGTGATTTATACTGTTAGTGCTTACTGTCTTTTATACATCTTGATATAGAGCTGGGTAACATAATTGTGTGTGTGTGTGTGTGGGTGACACATAATATTGTCATATAATATACATTAAATTGCCAAAAGTATTCACTCGCTCATCGAAATAATTACATTCAGGTGTTCCAATCACTTCCATGGCCACAGGTGTATAACTTTAAGCACCTAGGCATGCAGATGCTTCGACAAACATTTGTTAAAGAATGGGTCACTCTCAGGAGCTCAGTGATGGGATGCCACCAGTCGTGAAATTTCCTCACTAAATATTTCACAGTCAACTGTCCGTGGTATTATAACAAAGTGGAAGTGATTAAGAACGACAACAATTCAGCCACAAAGTGGTGCCACATAAAGTGTGGTCAGCAGATGCTGAGGCGAATAGTGCGCGGAGGTCACGGACTTTCTGCAGAGTCAATCGCTACAAACCTTAAAACTTCATGTGGCCTTCAGAATAGCTCAAGAACAGGAAGAATGGTCAAAAATTCCCATAAACTCACTCCTAAACCTGGAGAGCTTGCCCAGAAGAGTTGAAGCTGTTATAGCTGCAAAGGGTGGGCCGACATCACATTAAACCCTAGGGATTAAGAATGACATATCACTTAAGCACGTATGCATGTAAAGGCAGGTGAGCGCATACTTTTGGCATTATAGTGTGTATATATAGATTATACATCGCAAAATTATATTATATTATAATATGAGCATGTCATGCTATATTCGTTTGCATGTTTTACAATAAATAGGTCATAATTGACATTTTCATTGATCATGTATGATGTCTTCTGCCATACTGTCTACATCTTGAGGGTTAGGCTAGGCTAGGATAATGCACCAGTGTCCTGCAGCTTTGTCATTTTTGTTGTCATCTCAAAAATTGTTTTTCTCCTTAGTCCCCGATTCCTCTATCTGTGGCCTAATGCACGCATCTCTGTGATGGGAGGAGAGCAGGCAGCAAATGTGCTAGCCACCATCACTAAAGACCAGAAAGCCAGAGAGGGGAAAGAAGTAAGTCTCACAATTACTTTGACTTTCAGGAGTAATCTGTCATTTATAATGAATAGCCGCTTCTTCTTGTTGATTAATGCCGTATTCTCCATGCAAATGACGCTGTAGTTCACAGCAGAACAGGAGGCAGCTATGAAGGAGCCGATTATCAAACGGTTTGAAGAGGAGGGAAGCCCTTACTTCTCCAGTGCCAGGTACATTTATAGATTAAGTGGAGGCTTAATCCAGCTGTTGAACATTATTTGTACTTTAGTGATTATCTTTTGATGTTTTGTAATTGGGAATGATGCACAAAATATAACGTCTATAATAATGTATTTTTAATACTATAATGCTGGAAACATGCTGTTGTAGTTATAAACCAGATCTGCTTCTAATTCAAAACCACAACACATTAGCATGGCAGTAGTTGAGGGGTAGTAGAAGGTGTAGATGTGGGCTGTGACTCTTAAAGGAGCTGAGAGTATTTTGGTTCTCCTTTACAACCTTTGTATGCGTATAGTTCTGCTTGTATTGCGTATTAAATCACATTGTGACACACTTCAGAAATGTGAAGTTTACACAGCATGGTTTTTGTGTTCTTGCTCTGTCTTGTCTTAGTGTTGAGCTTTTGTTTTGTTTTTTACTGTGGATTTGAGTTCTTTCTCATGGTGCGCTCCTCACCTCCTGTGCGTTTAGGCTGTGGGATGATGGAATCATCGACCCTGCTGACACTCGCCTCGTCCTGGGTCTCAGCCTGAGTGCCGCTCTCAACGCTCCTATACAGAAAACTCACTTCGGCGTCTTCAGAATGTGAAGCTTCTTCCCCAACTGTTTTTGGGTGAAAGAGAGGGAACACTAAACTTATGCCCCAGACATGTTGCTAGTTTGTCTTTAGTATGAGAATTAAAATCATGAAAACTCTCATCTGTTTTGAACCCTCATTTTTTTGGCCACTGATTTAAATTACCATAAATGAAAAAGTAGAATGTGCATTAATTTAACCAGTTAAACTTGGACCTTATTGGTACATATTAACCACTGCATACCAGAAACACTCAAGAAGTGCCATTTTGTACATTCTCTGACCCACTCATTAACCCACAATTAGGCCTTTGTCAAAGTCACTTTGATCCTTACACTTGCTATTGTAATCAGAAAATCAATGTTGTTCCTTTTAAAGGTTTGTGAAAGTATGTCTAAATAAAAATTAGGAATTTGTATCTGAATGTATTTTTGTATTTAAAAAGTATTAATTCAGAGGTAAAAGAAGCAGTGACAAAGAATTAATGTATGTTGTTTAATGTTTTGAACTTTTAAATGTAATGTAAAACACACATAAAATATAAAATACCCACATCTCACAATTACTGACGCTCCATATTTAGTACATTGGAATCTTCCTTTACCAATATTACAGCATTGTGTCTTCCATGTCACTTCTTTTGGATTCTTCTATTCAGATCCACAGGTTTTCATTGATGGGTTGATCTTGGGGCTGGAATGACCAGTGGAAGATCTAACCATGACACACATTTATATTTTTGGCAGAAGTGGACATAGTTTTAATTTAAAACCTGCTAGTTTGTGAAGTCTATGATCCTGTGTATCCTAACAAGAGCTTCCAGGGCATTTGGAGGTCAAACAAGAGTATCGATGCACCACCAAGTACAGATTCTTTTCTACATAGCTGTTCTTATGCAAATCCACCTTGGGTGTATGTTACCACAAAGATTTAACAAAATGTCAGTTAGTTTCCAGTCAAATCTATACCCAGCCTGGTTTTCTTCTATTAACAGTTATTGCTAATGTATTCTGGCAAAGGGAGAAACCCATCATTCGAGACCTCACATTAAAATGCATAAAATTGTCAGTTAGCTGAGGTAACAGAATTGGCAGTTAGTGTTTTCATCCAAGCATGCTGAGCCAGCCATTCCTCTTGCAGTGTTGTTGGTACCGTGTGATGAGGGTGTCCTAGATAATGAGTGCACCTGAACATGACTAAACTGGGAGGAAAATCACACTCGCTTTAAGTGCCTGAGTGTGTTCTGTAACAAACCAATTATATTAAATATAATTAACTTTTGATTGTAACCTACATAATTTGATCTTGGACAAATGTACCGCTTCCTAGACGTTTTTAATTGAACACAATTGACAATTTGTTTACAGCTGCCATTAAAATCAGCGTCAAGTGTGTCTGTGGAACCACCAGAGAGGTACTGACACAGATCTTTGCTTTTAAATGGCAAATGTGAGGAAAAAGAGGTTCTTAAACGGAATAACCTGTTTTTTTTTTCCCATAATGTCTGCTAGGGTAAGATTTGGAAATCCTAATAAAAGAATGAAATAAGACCTGATTGTTCAAAACATTTATTCAGTAGAAAATACAATGTGAGTGCTACAAGAAATGTACACTGTAGATTATAAATAATACAAAAAGATTTGCTTTACAAATGTATACACTTTAGTCTAAAAAAAGAAGACAGAAAATTGTTTATGCTTCCACACCCACTTTGTGGATGGAGACAAAATGGTCATATCCAGAGATGATGAGGAACCGCAAATGTGTTGCAGTCGAGCCATCAAGCTGCAACAAACACAAAAGTACACCAATATTACATGATCGGGTTTCAAAAACCAGTTCAACTTCTGCATGACTGAAAAGAGGAAAAAGATCAACTCACAGATATATTATTGTTTTGTAGATTGCCTTCTGTCTGTTCAAACTCTAAAAGACAAAATGAGTCAGTCTTAATCTCAGTCTTCCACACTGAAATAAATCCAGACTATTCATGTGTTTCCATACCTTTCTCTGCTACGACTTCAAATTTATCAGCCTCTTCCAGTGTGTTTTTCTCTATCCGTATTCCTTTCACTGCAATAAAAGTATGTCAGGAGGTTTTAGATACAGCCACAAATCCCTCATGTTACAGTAAGAAAACTTTACAGTGGATTTACAAGTTTTTGGACACACCATTGAAACTGTGAACGGAGAGGAGGGATATTTTCATGTTATCTGGGAATCGGATGATGAACTCTTGAGGAAACATACCGGTGGACAGCCAGAACGTCTCAGTTTTCCTGCAGTGAGATGTTAGAAATTAGGTTAAGTATAAAGGCTGGAGAACATCAGTCAGAATATCAGAGAAAGTTTTTTTTGAAGGTCTCCACCTCAACAACAGATAAAAGAAGACAAAAGAAAAGGTGTCTTAACCTCAGCTACTCATGGCGATATTACTTATGTACTACTGATCTCCACTACATGCAGTAACAGACTCCTAAACACCATTTGTGTTGTTAGAAATTCACTTATCTATAGTATTTAACCTAGCATTTGTATTCTGTTGTATATAACATACTCCTAACTACCTGATATCTAGATGGGATGCTAGTCCTGGGCAGTGATCTAGTGGTTCGGGAGTTGCCCCTGTGATCAGAAGGCCGTGGCTT
>JBBPCW010195977.1:0-15618 GCA_037974425.1 Phenacogrammus interruptus
GTGTGTGTGTGTGTGTGTGTGTGTGTGTGTGTGTGTGTGTGTGTGTGTGTGTGTGTGTGTGTGTGTGGTGGTGGTGGTGGTGTGGGGGGCTTTCAGGGAGTCTGTGTGTAATGTTGTTTCTGTCAAGCCCTTTCCTCTTTCTCCCCATTTTTTTCCCTCTTCTCGTTTTTTCAGCCATAACTGATAAATTATTATGTGCTTGTTTTGCAGATAAATATTGCTATATTTGTTCTGGCAACGAAGGCCTCTTGTGGACGGAGACAGCGAACATTAGAGAAGTCAGGAGCAATGTAAGTTGAGCATTTTCAGCTCGTCAGCTCTGTTCACCGAATACTCGTCTGAGCTTCCTCAGGCCTCCCACTGTCCTAATCTATGCAAAAACTAGTGCTGGGCCGTTAACGGCGCGAGATTCTTATCGCGTGGTTAAAAAAATATCACCGTTAATGCCCCCCCCGCCACTGGACAGAGGGAGCTGGGTCTATAATACGCAAGCTATGATGAATTTCACCTTCATATTTCAGTGTCTTGTCTGGTTCACGCACGTTTTAAACCTGTCTCGGTCTCTCTGTCGGGGGGGGTTTGGGGGGGTGGTGTTGACGCGTGCGTTACAGCGAGATTACAAACAGTGTTATCGGCATTAAAAATATGTATCTATGCCCACCTTTAGCAAAAAGACATATTTATGTCTATACTTAATGTCTGTACCCATTTTTCCTGTCATTTGAGGGCTTCCATGGCAATCTAAATTTAGAGTGAAGTCCTGATAGAAAAAGTCTCGGGTGATGATGAAATATAAGTGCGGTTGGTGCCTCTGTGTCTGGACACAGGCTTTTCCTGTCTAAATACATATTCTGGTCTGGGACGAGTGTAAAAACACCCCAATTCAATTATCAGACATTTCTGTCCTCTCTGTCTTCCAGCTCAGCTCTGCGTGTGGCCTTCCTGCTCCTGCTGCTCGTCAGCGCCACTTGGCTGCTGGGCCTGATGGCTGTCAACAGTGATGTTCTCACTTTCCACTATCTGTTCGCCATCCTCAGCTGCATACAGGTAGAAATCAAAACCCTGCCTTTGGCGAGAATACTAGACTCACACATAATCATGCATATCAAATGAATTCTGTGTAAATGGTCTGAGCTATTTAAAATAATTACACAGGTCAACAAAAAAACATTTTTTGTAATCATCAGAAACCACACACACTTTTCTAAACCAGTTTTTCATCAACTTTTTGAATGATGAGTAATATTAGATTTGCAATAGACTTGCATGTGTTTTTTATTAAACCGCAGGCACTGATCAAGTAACTGTATCAATATTTTCAGTGTGAAGTCAGACAGGCCACACAGTGGCATAGATATAATGATCAGTGTCAGTCAGCTACCACTGTTTCTTCAAAAACACTCAGCATATGATTATTATATGCTAATTATTAACTATCATGCAATATATAACCAGCTTTTTCACAAAAACTGTACGTGCAGGAAAAACTAAACACAGGTTTGAAATCAGCATGAAAAACACCGCAAACCTCTCTGATGATTTTGACCTGTTGACCTGTGTTATCAGTAGTTAATAACTAATAGTGAAATAGTTCTTTTAAAAGTAGTAGAGTAGTAGATGTAGTAGATCGGTCAACATCTGTGTGACCCCAGTTAAGAATAAGTGGCTTAGAAAATGGAAAGATAGAGGCACATTCCCAAAACTTAAATCATGTTCATCTCTTCATGAAGGTGGTACAGAACTGTCAGTGTGGTTTAGGACTTATTATGACTTACTGTGAGCTAAAAAAAGAAGCAAAACCTCAATTTGTAGCCAAACATGGCAGCCAGACTTTTTGGACAGCATGTTCCGTTTTCACAGGAGCACTGATCTAGATTCAAGATTTGCCATTTTTGCATAAAACCAACAGTCCATTGGAATTCTTGTGCAGAGCTCTCTGAGTCGCGTCACAGTTTTGAGAAGTAAAAAAAAAAGCGGAGAATAGAGCAATCTACTAATAGTATAGACTATATTAAAAACACTGTACAAAGAGGGTGGTAATATCCACACAAAGGAGAGATTGAGGTTTTTTTAATACAAGTACTTGCCGAGGAGAATCCAAGGTGCATTGCAGATATTGCACAGTTATTGTGTTGCATGTTTACAATATTGCACCTAATACTGCACCAGGTTCAGCACCAGTTTCAGAGATCTAACTGCTTCCGTTAGGATCTAGTGCCAAAGCTAGTGAGAAGTCATTCCTTGAGAAACATAGTTATTTTCTTACCTAGTACGTTGAGTCTTCATAATATCCATAAGCATCCATCATCATTTTTCTTGGTGTAGGTGCATAGAACAAATGACATTAAAGAATTTACCAAAAGAATTTAATGAAACATACAATGTACTGAGTGCAAATAGATAGACACAATTATTGTAAAGTGTCTACTTAATGGTGAAAAATAGTGTATGTGATGAACTAAATAAATAAATATATATCAAACAGTGCTTCTTTTATTAACCAGTATTTCAGCTTCCCCAGGGCTAAGGTGAATGAATGAATGAATGTACATATTTACTCTTTCCCCCCGTTTTAGGGTATTTGCATCTTCTTCTTCCACTGTATCCTCAATAAAGATGTGAGGAAGAACCTGAAAAGTGTCTTAACAGGAAAGAAGGGGTTAACTGAGGAGTCCAGCACCACACACGCCACTCTGCTCACTGTGAGTGTGGCTAAAGTGAGGACTGGCCAGTGTGCTTCATAAAATACTTGTGCACACATTTATATAATATTTATCTCACAATGTTGCTTCAGATTTGCTCTGTAGGTGTTAAAACGTAGTAGAGTGAGTATAGTAGAGTATAGTAGAGTGGTAACACTCTACTATAGTGATTAAAAAGAATCTGACCAAGCTCTGATTTTTATTCCTGTCCAGCGTTCTCTAAATGGAAATACATACATAGAGGATAGCTGTCTGTACCGGACGCCAATCGGAGAGTCCACTGTGTCGCTGGAAAGCTCAGCAAGATCAGGCAAAAGCCACA
Organism: Phenacogrammus interruptus; assembly: GCA_037974425.1. Taxonomy (NCBI): domain Eukaryota; kingdom Metazoa; phylum Chordata; class Actinopteri; order Characiformes; family Alestidae; genus Phenacogrammus; species Phenacogrammus interruptus. The sequence goes on from JBBPCW010195977.1 coordinate 3,025, forward strand.
GCAGCAGCTATCTCGCCTACACACTCAGGTACAGCCCTTCTGTTCTTGGGTCTGGACTGCAAGGAAGTTTATTTTCTTGATTTCCGGACCAAAACTGTGAACAGATGATGATACAAATGATAAATTAGATCACAAATAAAAATAAAGTCTATATAAAAAGTCTATATATATAAAGGATGTATATATATTAGAGGTGGGCATAGATTATTTATTTTTAATCTAGATTAATCTCATAGTAATCCTGAGATTAATCTAGATTAAAATGCCCCCCAAATCCCAATGCCTGTTTTTATAGTGTAAACCATAAATATGCCTCCAAATGTTCTCCCAGATCTCTTTAATGGAACTCAGTTTAACACATTACCCTTAAAGAAAATGTAAATATTAACCCAAGGTTTAAATACGGAAAAGTCAGGAACAAGAGAGAGTGAGAGAGTAAGAGAGTAAGAGAGAGACAGAGAGAGAGACAGAGAGACAGAGAGAGCGAGAGACAGAGAGAAAGAGAGAGAGAGATACAGAGAGAGCGAGAGAGAAATACAGAAAGAGAGAGAGAGAGAGATGATGCACGAACAAGAGAGAGACAGAGAAATGGAGAGAGAGCAAGAGAGAGAGAGACAGAGAGAGCGAGAGAGAGAGATGATCCGCTCGCTCCGGAAAAGTCACGAACGAGAGAGAGAGAGAGAGAGAGGCACAGAGAGAGCGCGCGAGAGAGAGAGAGAGAGCGACAGAGAGAGCAAGACAGGTTTAAAATGGGCGCGATCCGGAAAAGTCACGAACCAGAGAGAGAAAGAGAGAGAGAGAGAGACAGACAGACAGAGAGAGAGAGAGAGAGTAAATTCGCGCTAAAATATCAAGGTGAAAGTCATCATAGCTTGCGTAGTATAGACCCAGCTCCCAATCCAACTTTGTGAATAGATTAACGGCAATATTTTTTTATCGCGTGATGAGTCTCACATTAACGCAGCACGTTAACGGCCCAGCACTAATATATAAATATTGCACTAATATATATATATATATATATATATATATCCTCACTTGACAATAGGAAAAACCTGGGCAGGGGAGGAGACAGGAATAAGACACAGGTAGGATAACCAGGGGGTGGGTCTAAATCCAAGGCAACAGACACATGGCTAGTAAACAAAGGCACATGGAGAACGTAAACAACCACAAGAAAACTGGAAGAAGACAGAACATTGCAAAAAGCCAAGAAACAGGAGCACATTGCACATTGTTTTATTTGTTTTTTTATAGGGATCACCCTCAATAACGTATCTATAGATTATTAAATTGCTAACAAATGATCTGGTTCTCAAGAATGATAAAGTGATGCTTATGTGTCAAGTTAAGAACCAGAGAAAGGGTTAGTTTTAGATTTTTGTTAAGGTTTAAAGTTTAGGACACAATCAGAGACTTCGCCTTAAAGGCTGACTTAGATCAGTGACACAGTGGAGTGCCAATGTAGATCAAATGTTATGTTAAACACACGGTGGCGATATGAGCGTTCTGAAGGTAAAACATCAATCTTAGTTTTTCTTCCTTTGCTTTTTTGTCAGCACAGAGAGTACCACTGACTCTGACCTCTGTGATTCCCACCACTTTTTAATCACTTTTCTCTAATAAGGCCTAACTTAGGCACCTGAAACAGAATATGACATTTGAAACGAACCCACAGCTGCAGACTCAAGTGTCCTTATTGCAGCTGTTTCACCAGCTGCCTCAGTCATTTCTGAAATGATAGTCTGCATCTCATCATTTGATAGATATGAGTGGCTAGTGTTTGTTTTGAGCTCATATTCTAAGTTAAAAGTAGAAGGGCTTGTATGATACCTTAATTAAATTTACAACATGTAAGACTGTATGATACCCTGACTTCGGACTGTGTTACACACGCAAGACCAGCATGAAACATCTGGTCTTCACACAGGCTGAGCCAAGTTATGAGGTCATATTTGTCATATTAGTTTACAACCAGGTTTATTCGTGTCTCTCTTGGTGTCACTGCACAGGACTGAGCCCACAGGTTCAGTATAAGAGTTTCATGTGTCCTCGTTTTGTTTTTACAGTAGTTTAAAACACTTTTACGACGTTTCAGGAATGTTGCATTGAGTTATTAGGACTGACGCTAAGATGTCCCTCATGACCTGTGTGTTTTTAGAGGGGAGCAAAAGCACAGTCTGCCCTCTAAAGGCAGGAAAACACAAAGCAACGAGGAGGACTCATCTTTATTCTTCAGGAAGAGAAAAATGAGAGAAGGTAGTGAAAGAGTTAACACAGTTTTATTTATTTATTGTTGGTTATTTATATTTATTGTTTTGCCTTCACACCTGTAAATACTTACTGCAGTGTTTGCAGAGAACAGTTCATGTTTGTGGTCATGTGTATATACCATGCATTTTACTTTGGCTTTAAATTAGGCTCAGCCAATCAGATTTTAGAACCTAAGCTATCTGCTTTCTGCTTTGAGACCAAAATTATTCATTATTCCAAAACTCCTCATTTAAGATACTCTTGTCTGTACTATTTCCTTAAGTCCTGGTGACAGTAAAAATGAGTTTTAGCTGGTAATGTTTTTTTTTCTGTGTGTGTTTGTGTGTGGTTCAGACTCGGATTCAGACAGCGAGCTCTCAGTGGATGAACACAGCAGCTCGTACGCTTCCTCTCGTTCGTCTGACAGTGAGGAAGAGGAGAGGAGCTCCAAGCCTAAATGGAACAATGAGAGAAGTCCCATTCATAGCACTCCGAAAGGTACTAATGGCTTATTTTTTATCTTTTTTTTTTGGTCCTGAAGGATCTTTCATCAAAACACCATCAGTTTTATTTCCATAATTGCTTATTTTTGATCTCTTGTTTGCTGATTGATGTAGAGAAAAAGAACCGTATATTTCATTTCACTTTAGAGATTCTTGCTCTTTTGAGGTTTCTCTGTTGGAATTGAGCTGATGTCAAGTTTTTCCTCCTGCCAATCAGGATTAGGCTACATTTTTTCCATTAATGTTGCCCATTGCCACGTCCTCACCCCATGGAAACTAAAGCCTTTAATTTGGCCTAACAGCAAGCTGTGTTTGATATTTTTAAACTTTGTAGCTGATAACCCCTTATAGCCTTTATTAGGAAACCTTGACAAAGAACCATGGTTCTCTATAATCTCTTAGGAAGGAATTATTAAGACTTATAATTGCAATTATTATATACTTTTTTGTAACAATTATAATTAATCTGGGATTTCAGACAAAGCTCAGTGAGAAGCACTGTAGGATTTAAAGTGTGATGACAGTGTCCTGTCTTTTTTCAGTTGATGCTGTGTCAAATCATGTGAAGCCTTACTGGCCAGTGGAGCCTCCCACAGCCAGTGAGAGCGAGGGGACTGGTGGCCCAGAAAAACTGAGAGTGGAGACCAAAGCCAACATGGAGCTACACAAGGCCGATAAACTCAGCCCTAATGGAGAGCTTTCCCAGAACGAAGGCCCACCCAGCCAGCCGAGCAGCAACCAGCTGCCCCGGAGAGGTCCGAGATAAACATGAATACTTTTCAAGGATTTATTATTGATTACAGTTCATATTGCTAAAGGGTGGGAAGGATGAGCACATGAAAGAGATTAAAGGGGGGGCTTTCCCCTCAGCTCTCTGCACTGCAAAATCACATTAACTGGGTGATATACTTTCTTTTTCTACTTCAAAAAAAAAAAAGAAAATATACTTGAGCAGTATCCAACCTTCTGCATGGAACCATACAAGCCTAGACTGATGGTTGTTGGTTTGCTGCGTTATCTAGATATGATTACGTTAAATGTAAGCGATTAATTACATTTATATTTATACATACTGACAGGTTTTGTCTACACACTGGCTCCAAACTTTTATTCTATTAAAACAAAAATAAAAACTTACTTTACTTCAGATCTTCCCCTAACTGAGGAGGTTACAAATGCATCTGTCTCTCAGTGTGATGCCAAACAATGTGGCCATCTTTTAGCTTATATAACAGAACTGGTGGTTAGTGTTCTCCTCCAAGCGCGTAGAGCTGTCCAGTGGTGTTGCATTAATGGCAGGAAGGAAGTAAGAACATGGTAGTGTCTTCACTCTCCCGCCCAAGTAGCGAGGGACCACCAAGTTAGGAGGTAGAGTTGGCCATGAGAAGGAATGAAGAAAGATTAAAAAGTAAATAATAATAGTACATCTTTCCTCCTGCTTACAACTGCAAATGAAGTATGAAAGTATATAATATATAGAAATACTAGTTAGAAATTATTCATAAACTATAACATGATCCTCAGTTATTACTGTGACTTCTGTATGTCAAGAATCACTTTATAAATAAATAATGTATCTGGTGTTTCTAAGACCCCCCATTTAGTTTTCATCTTGACAGCCAGGAAAAACAGGATGGCAATTAATTATTTAAAATGGATTAAAATCATTTAAAAAATGAAACCCAAACATTCATGAACACAAGTTCTCTCTTCACATCTCCGACTGTTATTCCTTCTCTTCCTTCCTTCTGACCTCTAGCCCTCCCTGTCTCATAAAAGATCCCAGTTTGTATGTTCAAGGACACATCAAACCCCCCCCCCCACTGTCCCTAATCCCAGTTCTCCTCCTCTCCCGCAGGCATTCTGAAGAATAAAATCACCTACCCTCCCCCGCTGTCTGACAAGAACATGAAGAACCGTTTACGGGAGAAGCTGAGTGACTATAACTCCCCCACCCTCACTGTCCCGTACAAAAGTTCATCTGAAGGGTCCAACGAAGGCCTCCGCTCTGGCACAGAGAGCAACAGCATTTTAATAAAAACCCCCACACTCTCCATCACCACAGCACTCAACGGCGTCACCATGGAGCTGGACCCGAGCCCCGCCCCCGCAGTTGAAGAGACGGACTCCGAGTGAGTAGTTCCATAAACTCTTTCCTCTCCTTTAACCATCTCACACACTGTCCATTAGTTTGGAGACATGTTTTCATTTCTGAGTCATGATTTATTGAATTCATTGTGATATTTAGCAACACTGAGCTCCACACTCTTCAGAGCGTCTTCATTGGTATTAAAAGTTGGGCTGTTTTGGTTTAATGGATTTCACAGACAGGAACACATCTGAAGCTTCTCACATCTTATCCCATACTGTGCAAAAGTCTTTGGCACCTATGCATATGTTAAAGCAATTCTCGGTGTGTAAAAAAGTATCTTTCTGCTAGCAAAGTCGACATTACTATAAATGCAAACAAATAAGAAAGCAGTAAAGAGGATCAGGATTTGTTTTGTTTGTAAAAGTAGCCAATATTGTGTGAGCTGGTGAGGAGAACACAGGTTCTGTTCCAGATTCCGTCTCAGTTCCTCCAGCTGTTGTTTGGATTTGTGAAACTCCATCAGCAGCTCCTGATTTAATTTAATGAAGTACTGAGGGAGTTAAAACAGATGTCGGGTGAAAAGTACAAGTAATACAAGGAACACATTGATATGCTCTACATAAAATCACAGCTGGTGGCCTAGTGATTAGGGCGTACGCCCTGCGATCAGGAGGGTTTGGCACCCCACCAACTCCCCATCTCCTTCCTGATCCTCATTTCGTCCCGTTTATCACAAAAAGATCCAGCTTTCTACCTTAAAGGCAAAAATGTTCCACTTGCACCCCAAACAGTCTATTAGCCATGTTTTTTTTTTAAATCTGTGAATAATTGTCATTTTTTTCCATAAAAATTCTTTACCAAAGCTATTTTGGCATCCGGAATGTGTAGCTGAACACCATTTTCGATGCCTTCATGTTTTCATGGAGCAGGAATCTACAATCTACAATCTATTCTTGTGGCAGCGAGTGTCATAAATATAAATCAATATCATCCAAGATAAATCCTCCTTACCACGGCCTTGTAAATACTAGTCCTGATATTGTCTGTTTTCTGAACTAATGAGTCTGTGCCACCTTAATGAGGGCCAGGATGTGGTTTAGGTGGATTAAGAGAAGTCTTGGTGATGCAATTTGGGTAACTAGTGATGTCCTGTGCTTGTTAGCAACATTAGCCACAAAGCTAATCAGCTGACATCCCATCAAGTGGATAATGTTTTTTCCTCTTTTCCTTCATTTTATTTTTATTGCTTCAAAAGATTTCTTTAATGTTACAAAATTCATTCATAAGAACGCTCATTTATTAACAACATTTTGAAAAGCAAGATGTCTCCAAATCTGCCACAGGCAGTGCATTGAATTCTGACCTTTATGATGTCTGGACACCTGTAATGTTGAACCTGTGTGTCTCATGATCTCTCTTAGTGGAAGCAATGAAACCTCCATATGAAGACGCTCTGGGACTACACTCTGATGTGTGGTGTGATGTAGCTGGCCAGTGTTTCTGTGGAGGATAGTCCCAGCCCGGCAGATCACAACGCTCCTACGGAGACCTTGCCCAGAACTTGGCTACATGTTCATGAGAAAAAGGGAACGACTTGTAAATCGTGCCTCGAGACCGAGGGGGTGCTACCTACTACATTTCCCAGCATGCCAATGTACTCACTAAGACATATGGATGGTTCAGTACTCCACTGGATCGCATTGGTGAAATAGTTTGTAACACACTCCCGCTGTGCCTGCGAGAAACCTCCTTCATAGACCTCATCAGTCTAAAAACGATGGCTTTTAAAGTGTAAGTAATGTGTACAGTAGTTCTTTTGTACTTTAGCTGTTAATAGGAGTTTGTATAATGAGTTGTATTTAGACTTTGTAACAAATTGCCAATAATGAATGTTTACCTTTGTTTACTGTTACATGTTTTTTATTTGTATTATTTTGAACAGTTTGAATGTTGTGAGGCCATCTGTATAACTATGAACTATTCCAGTGTTCAGCGTTCAGCCTAATGAAGGAGTTTTCCGGTCCAGTATCAGTCAAATATACTGTGATATTCATAATGATATAGATATTACTATATCTGAAGCTCTAGTATATTTAGTATATCTGTATTTTGCCAATTATTTTGTATGATCACCTCTGGACAGTGTTTTAAAGCTGAATGCGTGGAGTATGCTTTAATTTCTCATCCCCTAAGTGCTATACAGAATTAGCCTTCTATATGTTATACTGTGTGATCCTCAGAAAGACCTTTTCAGGCCTTTGCTGAGCACCAAGTGGTGAATAACACGTTTCCCCACGTTTACTGATTCAGGGACAGTTTTATCTGTTTGTTTTTTCTGTAAGTCATGACTGTGACAGTGACCTGTATGACTCTAAATGCAAATTTATTAGTGAAATGCAGATGCCAGAGGTTGTAGATAACTGATAATAAGTAATCAGCAGGCAAAGATGCTTGTTACATACACTATATGGACAAAAGTATTGGGACATGCCGGTTTTCCAAGGTAGGGGCTTGATGTTTCTACATCCCAAGACATATTGGACAACGCCATGCTTCAGAATTTGTGGACACCATTTGGGGAAGAACCTTTTCTATTCCAGCATGACTGTGTCCCAGTGCACAAAGCGAGCTCCATAAAGACATGACTGGATGAGTTTGATGTGAAAGAACTTGAATTGGCCACACAGAGCCCTGACCTCAACCCCATCCAGCACCTTTGGGATGAACTGGGATGGAGATTGTAAGCCAGGTTTTCTCCCAGTATCAGTGCCTGATATCTGCTCTACAGAATGAATGGGCACAAATTCCCACAGAAACTCCAAATTCTTGTGGAAAGCCTTCCAAGAAGATTGGAAGCTGTTATATCTGCAAAGGGGGACCAACTCCACATTAAAGTCTTTGTTTTTGAATGCACTGTCATTAAAGTCCCTGTTGGTGTAAGTCCTTGTCAAGCGCTCACAATAGTTTTGTCCATATTTCATCCAATACCAAACTGCTGCCTATTTTATAGCAAAACTGGAAACCAGGGTTGAATTAAATCCCACAGTGCCAAAAGCCTTGTGGGCATTTTTCCAAGAGCGAATTCTAGTCAAATATTCATTATAAATAGTCAGAATACATAAATGTTAAAACCACGTCACTTAACTCTGTGATAACTGTGCCACTTGGATTTTTCCATGAAAAGGGGGTTGTTGCTGTTACTGAACTGATTACTACCTGTTTTTATGTCTTGTATTTCTACATGTCTGCTTTTAGCTAAGTCAGCGTTCATCCTCTTTGATTGCCTGTGAACTGTTAGAGACACTGGATACACATGTGGAGACTGTGAACTGTGTCTTTGTTGGCACTGAGAAATTGTAAATAAATTAATTTTGAAATGGTTTTGTAAATGCATGTGTTTCTCTTTCTTTTATTTTTTATTCTGGAGATGCTCTGAATATTGTGGATACAATCTTTATCAAGTGGATGCCACCATTTTTTCTGATAAAACCTTGTCTGTTTTGGCCTTTTTTTGTCTTGCTCACAGTTTAAAGTGGTCTTTGCTCACCCCCCAGCGGGAGCACAAGGTTAATGCTTCACCACGAGGATGTTGTTTTTGGCTGTAGGAGATATAAAAGATCTTTAGTTAAACAACTGAGACGTTCTAGACTGTTGTTCTCTAAGGCTGGGTTTTAAAGTATGAGGTTTTCAGAAGTGACCTGAAGTGAAAGTGCCCAGTGGTGAAAATGTTTACAGCCACCTTAAGCTAATTTCAATTCAGCCTGTTTACTAATAAAATACTAATTAACTGCTAGATGTGTCTGCCGTTACAAGCTAAACTATAATGACCTCACCTGGTGTGCATATGCTTGAACAAAACAGTTGTTTTTCTTTATGTACTGACATACTGTGTGTGAGTGGAGACCCCTGATCCGAATTCAAACCCAAGACCTCACAAAGATGCATCACTCATCCCACAGGATTCTGCAGCTAACATGTCTTTTTTTGGAAATTTGACTTTCAGGTGCGGTCTGCTGTTCAGGACATGGGGCTAAAGGCTCAGAATAGAACCTGCAACCTCCTGGTCTTGGAGGCATTGCTCTTACCACTGAGCCACAGGACCCCACTGCTGTTGTGCCTTTTTTTCAAAATTTGACTCTGATGAAGTCTGGTGTTCAAGACATAAAGCTAAAGGCTCTGGTTAGAACTCACCACCTCCAGGTTTTGGAAGCTGTACTCTTACCACTGAGCCACAGGATCTGCAAGTACACCTTTTTTGGAAATTTGACTTACAGAAGAGGTCTGAAAGGCTAAGAATAGAACCTGCAACCTCCAGCGCTTGGCGGAAGTGCTCTTACCACTGAGCCACATGGTGTCACTGCTAAGAGGTCTTTTTTTTTTCTTCGACATTTCACTTTCAGATGAAATGTGGCATCCAAGACATAGAAGCCAGATTACATCTTACAGCTATCTGTTCTTAAGCCCGCTGCTAATCAATTTTATGATGTTTTATTTTCAGCTGAATGTGACATGCAATACATAAAGCAGACAACCCAGATTCGTTTCCCTCAACATTCTACATCCCTGCAAAGTTTGAGGGTCCTCCTACTCAAACACATTCACTAAACCTGACAATTAACTGGAGAGGTGAACCAGGGAAATCACTAAAACGTGCTGGACCACAGCCCTCCAGGACTGGAGGTTAGGAGACACCTGTAGATTAGATCGTACAACTTTCCAATTTTGAGACCACAGCTAAAGCCAGCGAGCTACTGGGCTTGACAAGCTGTCTAACATATTTAGGACACATGACTTTCAGATTAAGTGTGGCATGCAAGACATAAAGTTAGAGACTCTAATTTGATTCCAAATCCTTCTGTCTTTGAGACTGTAGACTGTAGCTTAAACTGTAACTTACACAGCTAGGCTAGAGGCTCAGCTCATTTTTTGGATATTCGACTATCTGATGAAGTGTGACATGAAAGACCTAAAGCCAAAGATTAGGGTTTAATCCCATGACCTCTAATTTCAACCTCTTGTTGCTACATGGCTTGACAAGCAGCCCAACTTTTATTTCTATATGTATCTTTCAGATTCCTAAATCATCTCAACCTGAAAACTGTCTGAGTTTGAAATGAACAATTATAAAGTTCAGTCACTGAAATGAGCCGATGGCCCAATGATAACCTTGAGACCTTGAAGGAAGACTGCAAGCCCATGACCTTATGGCTCTCAAAAACAATCTATGGTTTCATCGAAGCCCAAATCCAGAGGTGCCAACCTGTAACGAGTCCCTGGAGGATCACACTTCTGCAGACGTCAACATTTTTTCTCCCTCGAGTTCAGTCACAAAAGCTTTACCGCCTCATTGATGAGGTTTTTCAGGTGTGGTTAACGAGGTTAAAATTTAAATGGACAATATTACATCAGCGATGTGTAGCTATGATGTTTACTTAAAAATGTCAAAAGCTTTAACCAGTTTGCTGACATTTAGTAGGTAGAATGAACAAGAGTATTCAGAGACCTGACCACCACGAAAAAGAGCCGAGACGCCCTTTATTTTCTGTGGGAAAGCCCAGTTCAGGTGTTCTGCTGCCACCTGCTGCTCTCTGGGCATAAGTGCAGTTTACCGGGCCAAAACCTTAATTACTTTCACGATGGTACAGGAATGGACAGAAATTAATTCTATTGTTATGTTTATCTAATGCTAATCCTGGTGTGTATGATCTAGTTTTCTGCTTTTTAATAAATGTTTATCTGCATGCAGGTAAAAATCTCGGATATTGACTTTGAGACCCTGTTTCCTAATTTTAGTTTCAGGTTATGTTTAGACGTTCTCCTGCAGTGAAACTTATTTGTTATTTAATGTTAGTTGGGTTTCAGGTTCTGGACACGGCGAACGTCTCGGTACTGCTGATCGTCCTGAACGCTTTTGCAGAACTGAAGGAATCCAGGTCTGAAGTCCTGAGCCTGGACAGCGCCCCCTGTCCGTAGCACGCAGCTCCGCACCCGGGTAAAACTTAAAACATTCAGAAGAATTTACAGCTGTTGGCAGTCAGGAGATGGAAACCCAAACTCTATTTCCTCTTTCAGCTTCCAGACGAACATCACTCAGAAATCATCGTCTTTGTGGTGATCGGTGCTGGAATTCAGTTCATACTCCTGCTACACCTGTTTAGGTGTAGTCAGAAGAGCCGTCAGCATCTGGTGCAGTGGAAGGCGAGACTTAACAGGAGCCGGGAAGAATAAACCCCTACTAACATTAAACATGTTTGGTTTTGAATCTCCTTGTTGGTGGAAAAATGCTATGTTTTGTCAGACTTTTGTCAGGTCTGACCTTTCTCATATTAAATTAATTATTTAAAATTAGATTAAATTAATCTCGATTAATCACATTGTTTCATTCAAATGTAGTGTCTTACGCACTTTTCATATAAAAGTACTGCTATATGAACAAACGTCTAATAACGTTTGGTTTTCAAACTCTTTAAACTAATAAGGAGCTTTTAAACAGCTTCCCTTTAACACAATAACAACTCAAATATTTCTGTAAATCTCAACTTAAACATGACTGTAATCAAATAAAATATTAAACCAAAGCTATTTGTCGCTACAGGGCGTTCAGGTTTTATCTAGTTTATTATAGAAATGAATAAAGTTCCCCTCAGAGTCCAGAGCATCCAGAGCAGCTGTAAAGGGGACCAACTCCGTATGAAAGTCTATGTATCTGAATGCAGTGTCATTAAAGTCCCTGCTGGTGTAATAGTCAGGCGTCCCAATACTGGAAAAAAGTAATGGGACGCCTGTCTTCTGGGCTCCTTGGTGGCCTCCAGGACCAAGGCTGGGAAAGGACAATGGATGCTGTCGAGATTGTGGTGTTTCTTCTCAAACATGTTTTCCTGATACTGGTCCTGGATGCCACTGCCCTACTTATTTAAGTGCTTTCCCTTCTTTAAGAAATTAACTTTACACAGTAAGGGTGTGTCTTTTCCCCTCAGTAGCTCGTGAACTAGTTCAGTGTTGGAAGCAGGTCTGCCGGAACTTTAGTCATCACCCTCCTCTTGGAGATCCACCTTCTAGCTCACAAATGAATCTGATCTAGCCCATCAGGGTCTTCAGAAGAACATAATGAGCTGGGACAGGTTCATCAGGTGGTCCCCGACTGTCCTAAAACAGTTAAGGGTTCAAGGTTACTTTATCATCAGCAGGTGTGAACATGGACATAGCTTGATGAGATATTTCTCCATGGACCTCGGTGGAACATATGCATTCAGACAGTGTTTCCAGTTCCTGAGGCACATCTGAGCATTTCAGTGCTTTATACACATCAGATCCAACTAATCAACTGGTTATCAAGCCCTGACTGTGCTGGAGTGGGTTTGGTGAAGAAGGGAAAGAACTAATAGGACCAGGATTGGCAAAAACGTCCCACATTATTGCAGCGACTTTAACTTTCCGATCACAGGCTTGAAAATGAAGAAAGGTATTTGAAGGCAAAGAAGGACAAAGAAGGGAAGGCAATAAAAGGACCAGGATTGGTGGGAAAAGGTGCTGTTAGTGTGTTATAAGGAACCTTCACATAACAGGCCATCTTTTTTTCCTCAAATGTGGTTATTTCCCCTTGTTTTAAATGAATAAAATATGTTCCACAAAAAGACCAGTGGTGCTTTACCATAAGTTCTACATTCAAGAAACTGGAACAGTGTGTGTGTGTGTGTGTGTGTGTGTGTGTGTGTGTGTGTGTGTGTGTGTGTGTGTGTGTGTGTG
>JBBPCW010196395.1:0-15613 GCA_037974425.1 Phenacogrammus interruptus
TGTGTGTGTGTGTGTGTGTGTGTGTGTGTGTGTGTGTGTGTGTGTGTGTGTGTGTGTGTGTGTGTGTGTGCGTGAGTAAGCGTGTGTGTGGGTGTGTGTGTGTGTTTGTGTTTAGACGGGGCAGAGCGAACACTAGCCCGCTTCGATGCTTTGATTCTATTGCGCTTTGGTGCGTTCTTGTGTCACGCAAGCCATAGAAAATAATGGGTTTCAGAGCAAACCGTAGTTATGTCAAATTTTAACCTGCTGGCTTAGTCTCCCCATCACTTAATAGCACCGAGCTGAGTGAAGGCTAGAACGTGCTTCCAAGTCACATTCCAAGATTGGACACCTCATTGTGCTTAGAGGAGAACAAGAAAAACTGACCACTGTTAACAGACTTCCAGTCAGCTTTGCACAAGAATTCCAATGCGCATGGACTATTGGTCTTATGCACAAATGGCAAATAAAAGTCTTGAATCTTTAACTAATGGTGCCTTCACCTCGAAGGGAATTATGGTAAATACCAGAAACCAGAGGTGCTTAGCAATCTTGGGATTCAAACCCACGACTTCCTGATCACAGGTTGAACCCTGATTACTAGGTCACCATCTGCCTGACAATGTGAAATTCTTTCACTACATTTAACCCATTTACCAAGTGAAGCAGGGGGCTGCCACCAGTGAGCGGTGCCCGGAGAGGAGTGTGCTGGGACAGTACCTTTCTCAGGCATGATACTAACAGTTCAGGGATTCAAACACACAACCATCTGATCTCAGGACAAACTCCCTAACCACCTTAACTCTACCACTAGAATGAAAAAAGAAAAAAAAAGGCCAACAGAAAAAAGAGAGTGGTTAGCCCAAGGCGAGTCACTGATAACATCTTCCAGCTCATAGCACAGGGTTGCGCAGAAAGTGATTTGGGTGTATGACTCACATCCTGACCTAGAAACATCAGTGGAATAGTTTCTTCTCCACTGAACAAATCTGAAAGTACCAGGGTAGTGCTAAGGAGACTGGGGACACCGTGTTGAGAGCCTGAATGCTTTAAGCAACATATGGCTATCAGTATCACCGACATCCTCTACAAATGCTGATTTACTATTAGCAACAGTAATGAACATACAGCAGAAGGGGGGGGGGGGGGGGGGGTGTTAGAATTAACCAGTAAGCTGAGCAGGGCTGTTTGCAATGCCAGTATGTAGACCAGAGACCCTTCTGGGTGGGTTTAAAGATGCAGATTAAGCTCTTATTAAGACTTGTTAAGGATAATCAGAGCTTATGAAAAAAATACACACATGACTCAGACAAGAACCAACGAGGACCGACTGGTGTACACACACACACAAGCGACACACCAGAGATGTTCATAAGTCATTTTTACCGAGTCTGAGTCAAGTCTCAAGAGTTTGAGTTTTGACTCACGAGTCGCAGCACCCGAGTCAAGTCCGAGTCGCTGAGGGAAGTCTAAAGTCAAGTCTGAGTCTTTGTTTGTGCAATGAAGTGCGACTCGAGTCCGAGTCTCAGACTCGAGTCCCCATATCTGTTGTACACACACACAACCACACACACACACAAAACAAAAGAACACATAAGAAACGACAGCCTCTACCGGCCGCTGACCCGGGGCGTCACAGTGATACTGATCTGACACCAGGTATTGGGCTGGTATCTGACAAAAACGCGAGATTAGATACTGGAGAGAAAAAAAAACTAATGTAACAAATTTGTTTGTCATGTATTTGCACATGTTGGATAGAGCAATGTGTGAAATCGTTTGTCAACAAGAAAACCCAAAAATGATATACTGTTTTTTTAGCCATAGAGCAAAATTTAATAGAACTTAAAACTAACACACTTTCTGATTCAAGAATTTACCTTCATACAAACCCATAAAAGAAAACTGCCCAGTTTATTACTTGCCAAAGCTTTTCGCCATTACACCTTTCTTAGAGAGTACTTTTAGTTCCACTTCGGAGGGAGAAGCTGCAATGGTCTGCTCTTACAAATAAGCAACATTTTTTGAATAATTCTAGTCCTGGCCTGTTCTAGGTAAGCAGAAACCCAGTCATGTCTCCTTGGCTGATATAATAGCACAGCACACATGTATCTCAAAGTGCAAGAGGAATCAGAGAAAATGTCCCATCTGACTTGGGCTAGTCCATTAACACCAGCTGGCACACTGAACCCTTCTCTGCCTTTGTTGTGATGAAAACACTTTAGCAGAGAGAAAGGAAAGAGGCAAAAAACAACCTCTATAATTTAACAAAAGAGAGCAAAAGACAGTCTGTGTGTGTGCATACGTTCATAGCTGTTACGGGTCAGCCAGTGGCCAGTAGGGGCCACTGCTTTTTTGTTTTGATCCTGTTTTGTTACTGTGTTGAGGACTTTTATTTTGATGTTCTGTTCTGTTCATGTCACGTGTTTTGGTTTTTCACCTGTTTGTGTTTTGTTCCCTGATATCTGTATGTACTTAAGTTCTGTTTGCTCCAGTGTTTTGTCTTTTAGCATGCTAAAAGGTCTATTAACGTGTTTGTACTGTTGGGAAGTTTATATAACAAATACTAAATATAGGTAAATAAGGGAAATTACTGAATGAAAAACAATGAGGACTTTCTGAATAATAGTATTAAGATTTAACCACTGTTTACATCAAACACCAAACAGCATGTGGCAGTATTATACTCAAATTGTCATCACTACTGCCCATTCTGCCCATTTGCGCATTAAGTGCATCTGAAACTTTTCATTTATATATGTATCCAAGGTCTCTAGTGTTGTATTACATAGGATTCACATAATATACTAACGTACACTATCAGGGTGGCTTGAGGCTGCAATGCCGCGTTGTACTGTTTGTGTCTGTATTGCACTTAACTACACTAGTATTGTTTCTAAACCGCATTGTTTGGCAATTTTGTACTGTTTTGCACCCCATAGATATTGCAACCACCATATAATAATATTTTACTTTCTATTTTTAGAACGTTTAACTGCATTGATTGAATAATGCTCCCAACTGATTGTATTAGAAATATATGAATTGTAACAGGTCATGTACATAACAAATGCAGCACTCCACATTCACATGACACCCACACCAACGATGCACATGAATTATGACAGCTATAACACTCCTTAAGTGTTTTTTAAACTGTCCATCTAGCATAGTATATCCAAGGGACTGCATGTGAAAACAGACTTCAAAAATGTCTGTCTCTAAAACATCTGATCCATTTGTCCATGCCTCTGTGACTCTCTCTTGCTCAGAACTTTTTTTTTTTTGTTGAGAAGACATGCCTTCAAATGAACAAAAGCAAGAAAACAAAATTCAGCTTTTAATGTTTCTCAGCACATTTAATACTACCACGGATCCCTGCCTGGCTTTAGAATGGCATACACACATCATTTAATCTGACTCACATACAGTGTCACTCAATGAAACCAAGCCACCTTTGAAGAAGACTGGATCTGTTAGGAAGGTCTACATTTCTGGTAAAAACCTCATTCCATTCTTTCAATGCTTCTTTTGTAAATGTACCCATGGAGCAGACAGAACAAGCTTGACACGGCCATTCATTCTTCAAACGAGCAATCTTTTAGTCTCTCCCAACAGGCACAAACGCATAGAGAATGAGTAAAAACATGTGCACTGCAAGGGGAATGAGAGGGAGGCGAGAAGGGAGGGGGGGTTTAGTCTGAAATCAGACTTGGCCCATTAGAACCTCTACCTGATGCAGCATTCAAACACTGCTCTCAATGACTGCCTTCACTTTGAAGGCAAAGCAAACCTCAAACCTTTGCAAAAACTTTGCCAATTTTTCAAATGAAAAGCTCCTTGTGCGAAAGGCAAAACAGGAGCCTGACAGACGCTGACAGATCTCACTGTGTTTAGATTTGAAGAAAGTTGATATCCTGTTGGAACAAAGTGAAAGATGACTCACCATGTCCACCCCTTAGAGACGCAGGAGAGTGGTAGATGGAGACACGGGGAAGGTGCCAGGCTTGGTGGTGGTGGTGGTGATGGACCTGATGTTGGGGCTCAGAGTTGGAGAGGACAGAGTCTAGGAGGTGCCAGTAGTAAGACTCTGAGCCCCACACAGTGCTGAGAAGACACCCAACAGCCAAGGGCAGCATGTGGTTAAACCTGAGGCAGAAACGAGACTCAGTGTGGCGGCGCATAATAGACGCCCCACTAAAGAGAGTGAACTGCACCCAAGAAGCAGGAGCTGGGAAATCAGGAGACAAGCCGGAGCAAAACCTTTCTATGATCCCATGGTACTAAAAAATCTTCTACATCCACATGAAACTCCACTCCAAATCCAGCGGACAACAGCTGCTTTTCTCAGGGTCATTGAGAAGGTGTGGGTATAAGGGTTTATTCCTTGATTCCAACCACAATTATTCCAGTAGCAGTTGCACAGAGGGGCAAGAATTCCCAGATGCCCTAGCTCAGTTCTAGAGGCAGCCTGCTACCACTGTTGATCCCTCAGTGTCTGGGCATCCAAAACACAGCCACACATGCTGCTAGCAATTTCCCTCTTGTTCCTTCATCTGAGTGCTTGCCAGCGCACTCTGTATCTTTAGTCCAATGAGCCTGAGCCAAATGCTAATGAACCAAAAGTCTTGCCGAAGACAGGCAGATCTCCGCCATTCATCCTCCTCTCCATGATTGAGTACAAGGCAAAAAGACATGAAATGCATAAAATAACTGGAGAGGAAACTGATAGAAAAAAGAAGGAGGCTTGATTCTTGCCTTAGGTGGAAGTAAGTGGAGGTGATGAGACAGAGAAGGGGAGTTACTCAGAAGTAGGCCAGCCTTATGCAAATCCACCTCCAGTCTGAGCAAATCAGGAATGCTGGCTGCCACTGCAGAGGAGTGAGTTGCTTTTAGTCAGGGGAGGAGAGACCGAGAAGGATAGGGAGAGGGAGGGAGAGAGGGAGAGGGCTGGGAGAGAGGAGAAAGAAAGGAAAGAGCAGAGGGGAGGAAAGATGGTGAAATGGAAAGCAGTTAGCAGCAAGAGGATGTGATGGGACTTATAGGAAAGAAAAAGGCAGACCAATGAAGAGAAGAGTCCGATTTTATGTACAAACACTAGCACTCAAGTGATTTCCTCGCTAGATGCCAGATGCCACTGCAGCATGGCTGGGAATGTACATGTAGTTCTGCATGTTGTTCATTTCAGCTAGTTCTTGGGCACATACAAACAGTACACCCTCCTTTTCCATGAAGAATATGAAGGAACAGTGTATATCACTAGCTGTTTTGACTTTAGGTTTCTATTGTTGTTTTCCTCTAAAATAGCTTTGCAATTGATTCATCCTGAGCTGTGTATTAAACCATAAAACACATTCCTTTAATTTACATTCCCTTATTTAGTCAAATCACCTTTATTTATAGTTATTTACCATTTACTCAGATCAAGGCCCAAAATGCCAAAGCTGAGGCTCACAATGGCAAACAAGCATGAAGAAGAAATCTTGAGAGGACCCAGATTTCTGAGGGACCCAGTTTATATTTCTGAATTCTTGGCATTGGGCTCGGTGAGCTTAGGATCATGTGTTGCTGCTGGGCTGTCCTTTTGTTTTAGCAATGTTTTCTGCTGATTAAGCAAGCTATGTGTGCATATGAACACCTTTTCTGTACCTAAAAGAAACAAAATGTAATATTTAGAATGGATGTCTGGATATGTTTGATCAAATGACTGACATGCAAACACAATACACTCTTAGCGGCAGCAATCAAGTTATTCGTTTTTATTATAATTATTATTGTTGTTGTTGTTGTTGTTGTTGCAACTGGGGTGATATTGCAACTCCTGTATTTCCTCTGGTTTTGGTTTCTCCCGCTCACCTGATTGCCAACATCCATTCTGCATGTCTCTGGACTGAAATCTTGTGCTCATTATTTTGTTGTGTGTATGTTAAACAGAGTAGATTCCAAGAGTACTCTTCCGCACTGAAGACACTAATCACGCAGAATCAAGTAGCTGGACCCGGCACTCCCTGGGCTTCCCTGCTTTACATCATGGTCGGCTTCATGGAGGCTTCTGGAAGTGTGTCTGTTTGATGGTTATTTAAAGTGCTCAGTCCAGCACTTTGCTCTGGGGCAGTTTCTGTTTGGACCACTTCAGATGCAGCCTCTCACCCTAAGGAGGAGGTGGTGGTTTATTATATCATACCAGAGCGGTACAACAGAAATCCAGCCATAAGCCTGAGCCAGGACCTGTACTATGCTTTGCGTTGAGGAGTAAGTGCTCTATCACCACTAACGTCTGTGCACCACTTCCAGACAGATTTCAGTCACATGCAAGTACACCTGTGTGGTGACCAGCTTCTTGGGTTATGCCAGAGAGGTCATTCCATGATGGGTTTTCCATTACACATAAAGCATTCAGTATTTTTGGTGAGCAGAGTCAGACTGAGGATGCAGAGCAAGATACAGACCAAGACTGTCCAGATGACGAATTTGATGCCCAAAACACAGCATCCTAGAGCAAGATAATGGCCTGCCACAAAAAAGCTGTGCCTAGCCATTTATGTGCAAAAGAAAGGAGGCACAATGGCCAACACACAAAACAAGGGAAACCCTGAACAAACCTGAGGGCAGAGTGTGGGTGAACAGGCAAAGCTGTTTATTAATTGACGATGAGACTAAACTCAACATCATAATCAAAGTCCCCCAAGCATTAGTCCAATAACAGTCTCTAGCGGCCGCCGACTGGAGATGTTACAGGTATTCAGTATTCATCAGAATCTAAGTGGGACAAGGCCATGTTTACTACTGTGTGGCATCCCCTCTTCTTTTTATAAAAGTCTGAAAACGTCTGGGGACTGAGGAGACAAGTTTAGGAATAGGAATGTTGTCCCATTCTTGTCTAATACAGGCTTCTAGTTGCTCAACTGTCTAAGGTCTTCTTTGTCACATCTTCCTCTTTATGATGCGCCAAATTTTTTCTATGGGTGAAGGTTCTGGACTGCGGGCTGGCCATTTCAGTACCCGGATCCTTCTTCTACGCAGCCATGATGTAGTAATGATGCAGTATGTGGTCTGGCATTGTCATGTTGAAACAACATGCAAGGTCTTCCCTGAAAGAGACGACGTCTGGATAGGAGCATATGTTGTTCTAGAACTTGGATATACCTTTCAGCATCGATGGTGCCTTTCCAGATGTGTAAGCTGCCCATGCCACTCGCACTCATGCAACCCCATACCATCAGAGATGCAGACTTCTGAACTGAGCGCTGATAACAGCTTGGGTTGTCCTTGTCCTCTTTAGTCCGGATGACATGGCATCCCAGTTTTCCAAAAAGAACTTCAAATTTTGCGCAGTAAAGCATTGGTGATTTGCTGCTGCACTGGGTGTTCCAGTGTCCTCTTCCACCCTCAACACAACCTTCCCCCCAGGTTTACCTGGCATTCAAATGCAAACGTTCTTGCTCTCATAGGTAATGGGCAATTTGCAAAACAAAATGAGGGGAACAATAGAGTCAGCAGGGGGGCCAGGTCATGGATTTTACGCAAAAAAGCGCCGGTTTAGTAATTCTAGTGTTAACTGAACTGCTATCTTGTGCACTTAGGCTGTGTTGAGTGTTTATACTGTGAGGTGTTAGGTAAGTTTCATTGCAACTAGTTAGACAAAGGTTCACCTGGTATCAGTGAGGCCTGAAGTAATTAGGTGTCAAGTGGTGGGAGTGGCTTCTGCACTCCCTGAACTTTAAAAGGACTAACAGGCCAAGGGTCAGACCAAGGGTCAGGCCAAAAGGCGACAGGAGCATTGCAAGTCCGCAGGTCTCACAAGTCCACAGTCTGTCTGTAGCGGTTTGCACCTTCAAGAAGGACCCCTCTTTCTGCAAACTACTCTCTGCTAAGTCTCCTTTCCTCTCTACTCTATATAACTGTAATAATGTGCATCACACCTAAACCTGTTCACATATCTTCTGACCCAAGAAGATATTTCCCTCGTCGTCGCAGTAGAAATCTCAGTAACCTCTCCCAGCTGCTTTTTTCCCCACAGCCTCCTATGGTGGTTCATGGTGGTCTGTGGAACTGCCAATCCTGTGTCAGAAAGGATGACTTCATCTCTGGACTGGCGTCCCTCCACTCTTTCCACTTTCAGATCCTCTGAGCCGCAGCAAGGCCAAGCTCCTCTTCATCAAATAGAGTCCTTCACCAAGCCATGCTCTCATTGTTTCTCTTGGGAAGGTAAGAAGGTAAGGAATCTTGGTGTTACGCTAGATGAAGATCTGTCTTTCTTGTCGCAGGTGGACCAGATCGCCAGAACATGCAGATACCTTCTCTACATCATCAGAAGAATCAGATCCTTCCTCACCACAAAAGCTACACAGATTCTTGTCCAATCCCTGGTTATCTCTTCTCAGTTTTGGCCCCCAAGTGGTGGAATGAACTCTCTCTTCCAATCAGATCTGCAGAGTCCTTCGCTGTCTTCAAGCGTCGTCTGAAGACCCGCCTCTTCAAGGAGCACCCCGGCAATTAATTACCTCTCGAATTCTACTTCCTTTCTTTTCTCTTGACTTTTCTATGGCTTATGTTTCTCCGGTATTGTTTGGCAGGTTTTGGCTAGTGCACCGGATGTGCAGTATTTCGGTTAAATAATTGACAGGGATTTAAGCTGCTTACAGGTTTAAGAAACAGCTGTGGACTACATGAGCACTGATGTACGTCGTTCTGGATAAGAGCGTCAGCCAAATGCTGTAAAATGTACAGTAATAAGCATCCGTAATTGTTTTTATTGCTTGAAAAGCAGTAGGAAGTACATATTAAGCTTTTTGTCTGTTCAAAAATACTAAATTGTGTAAGGTTTGTTTTCAGTGACTCAGTGGCCACTGTTAATGTTTGGTAGTTTAACACAGAAGCTGGGTTATTTGTAAGGAGAAGATCAGTAGAGAGAAAATGGGGTGTCAAACTTTCCTTTCTTAGGGCCATGGTTCTGAAGACGGACCTCGATGCTGCTTACTCCTACCCAGAGCTCACCCGCCAGCTCAGGGCCTCAACCATTCAACCATCTGGAAAGCGGTCCATGAACCACAGTGCAGTTTAGGATCCTGGCAGTGCAGACCACTTGGGGAGACTTTGTCTCCCCAAAGTCTTTTAAAAGGTACTGGCCCTGCATTTCGAGGATGAACTAGCCAGACTTAAGTCGCACGCAGGTTTTTTATGAGAACCTTTTACCCAGAAATATTCACAACAAGGAAGAAACTGCAAATATTCTCTGCATTTTTATGCATTTTACTTCTAAATGACTAATTTTGTAACATAAATAGTAATTCAAGTATAAATTCAGCTAAATATAAGTGTAGGTGGGAAAGTGCAGAAAGTGGAGACGATGCAGAAGGTACAGAAGAACCACAACCAGGACATCAACAGCACCGATGCCAGAGGATTTCCCAGCCAGTAAGGGATGGTTTGCTCATTTTCAGAAACGATTCAATATTAAATGTGTTTAATTTGGGAGAAACACATCATCATTAATTCATTGTGGGAGACAGGATACAGGCTTTCATTTTTGTTAAGAGTAATGCATTAAGCTGAGAGACTTTAAAATGCATTAAAGAGTTGAGACATTAAAATTGTCCGAACTGGCGAAGAGAGATCCACAAAATGTAAAACACATTAAGTGCTGAATAGGAAACTTACTTTAAGAAAAGTCTTTTGGATGAAGTTTAGTAAGGTTATCCATCCTGCTCTACTAAATGCATTTTCTTTAGATCTATATATCTTAGGTCATGTTAAAGTGGCTATTATACTGTAATACCAAAAATACTGTAAATTTGAAAGCTGTGAAACTAAGCAAGTTTCAAGAGAAATTCCTCCACAGGATGTTAGACTATAAACCTTTCACAGTTGGTAGAGTATACATATGGGTGACAAAGTAATTACATTTGGCAGACAAACAGTGATACAATACACAATTTTAAGATTGCAACAGAATTAATGCACTTGGCTCACAGGTGGCATCAGTGTTGGCCCCATCAGTTGAGTGCAAGTTTAAAACCTCTGGAAGTATCAAAGAGTACAATAGCCCTCCTTCTCTCTAGGTCCGTAAAATATAAATGCCTTGCAAGAGTCCAGACAAAATAAAATCCTATATAAAATATAAAATATAGCACATTTTATCTCCAGTCTTACCCCATGTAAATAGCATTAAAAAGAAACAAGAAATCAGACACAGACTAAATTGTAGCCAAAGTAAATGTTAATGTTTATTTTTTTTAATGTATATTTTTCCTACATTTTAGAATGTTCTCTGCAATATGTTGCCAGGCCTTGTGAATCAAACGAAACACTCGATAGAGATGTCAGTGGTGAATGAGTCAGTTCTTTGACTATCGTTGCGGATAAAGATGCCTCATGCATGTTATGCTTGGGACTGTACGCTCCAGACTGGATGCCGACAGAGTACATAGGTAGGGCTGAACCATTGCTTAGCCATTTTTAAATTCCGTTTTATAAACCTTAACTTTAAACCATGCTAAGCTATCAAAACTGTGTGTTCCTGTGTTCAAGTCAAACTCAAACTTTGGAGGTTTTCTTAAGAAATCCACCTCAGTTTATAAATCTTAACCTTAGCTAAGCTAGCAAAGCTCTGCGTCCCCGTGTTCAAGTCAGCTGTTTTGGCTAACCATAAGCACTATAATACAGGGTTGTATAATGGCCAAATATAATCAAAACAATTGTTCAGCCTTTTATAATCAAAACAATTGTTCAGCCTTTTATAATCAAAACAATTGTTCAGCCTTACAGGGTTTGTCATTCGATATATTTTAAGAAAGCTGTCCTGTGATGTGTGTCGCTAGTTTGGTAACAGATGCTGAAACGGCATCATATGGTCAAAGCTACCGCTTGGTGTCATTAAAACACAGCGGAGGTTTAATAATTCCTTCTGAGTGGAAAGTCAAGGTGGTTAAAGTAGTGGAGCATGTTATGTGACAGTCAACATCAGGGCAAGCAGCGTATCTTTGATCGGGTCAGTTTGTCCGGGCCACAGTTTGGAATTGACAACCATCATTTTATGTTCTTGTGTTTAGTTGTGTTGGGCTTCCACGAACTGGGGCCACACTTGTGTCCAGTGTGTAGTCTTAATGAAAAAATAATCTCAGAATATCATGCAGTTTCATTTTTGGTGTAAAACTCCCAATATTCTACCCAGTATAGTCATGTCCATTTCCACCCCAATAGCCAGGACTCCTCCAATCAAACAGTTCCACAAAAAGTGGGAAGATGAGTCCTTTGAAACACCACCACACCTTTTTGAACAGATGCTAATGCAATGTTATTGAACAGCTCAGCTCATTTGGAGTGGAACAGATGCCCAGCAACATGTTACTACAGCTACTATACTACTGTTTATTTCTGTCCATGCAGTTCAAAGAGTGGTCAGCCACTGCTAAAGAATGCTATCATGCAACCGAGTTTCAGCAAAAATTAAAGCACAAAACAGTCCTTCACATCTCTTTTTGCAGTTTGCCAGAAGCCCTATTTTGTCAAGCGAGTGTGTATTGTCCTCAGCACCCACCAGAGTAAAATACGGTGTCCCACAAGGCTCTGTTTTAGGACCCCTGCTATTCACTCTGTACATGCTGCCACTAGGGATGATTATTCGGAAACATGGAATTAGCTTCCACTGTTACGCAGACGACACACAGCTTTATATCTCTGCAAATCCCGATGATAAATCTAGATTAAATAAGATTGGGGACTGCATCAAAGATATACAAGACTGGATGTCACATAACTTCCTCTTACTCAATGCAGAATAAACTGAGGTCCTTCTTCTAGGCCCAAAAGCTGCTAGAAACAAACTGTCAAGTCTAATGCTTGATCTTCTGGTTCCTCAGCCTGTCCAGCGTTAACTGTAAAGAATCTCGGTGTCACTCTGGATCCTGATCTTTCATTCGACACACATAAGCACCGTTACTAAATTAGCTTTCCTTCATGTGTATCGTAGACCCCCCCGTCTTCGGTCCAACCGTGGAAGAGCTCCTGCTGTGGCTTGCTGAAAGGGAAAGCAGGAGATCCATAAGTCAGAGACACAGGAGTTGGGGCGGTTCACGGCACTCCCCAACCCGCTCACCGGCTGTCCAAGAAGTCTGTGACTTCATCAGGCACTATCCCTCCCAGGCCTGTACCGACTCGGCCCGTGTGGCAAGCCACTGGCAGGAACAGCAAGCCTCATTAGTGGCCACCTTCGGGCCCAGGCCCTTGAGGCGTTGTTCCTGCCTCCGAAATCTCAAGGAAGCATGTAGCCTTCCAGAGCTCATTCCTGACTGAAGTGACTCGCTGATCATATTAGCACACAAGCACACAGTGTGACACTCAGAAAGTGACCCCATATTTACTTTGTCTCTATTGACCACCAGTCAAATTCCATTCATGTGTTCTTCACACCAGCAAGCTCCATCTTTACCACTCAAAAACGTTCAGCTTTCTAGGCTTTCACACAGTGAAATACCTTGTGAACTGAAACCATTTTAACTGTGAACTTTAATTTTTAGCTTTAACCAAAGTGGATACAACTACTATTTTTTCTTCAGGCCTACAAAGGAATTGCAGTGTATCTGTCAAATAATTATGCGCTAGAGGCTACATGGGTGTGTGGGTGTTTTCCTGGTCGGCTCAATAGTACGGGTTCCCAGCTGACCAGGGATTCAGTAATAATGGTAGTGGTCTGTGATTGGGCCTGTGGTGTGCACGTCATGTATAAGTGTGCTTATGTTCAGTTTCCCTTTGTCTGTCGACCCTCGTGCCTCCATTACGGAGAACTAGTTGTTTGTGTTTTGCATTCAGTTAAGTTTTAGCCCTTGAGCCTTTTGAGTATACACTGTGTTTCAATAAAATTCCTTTGAAAGAAATGGAAATCCACGTCTGTTCCTCTGTTCCAGACTGGTGCTATCCCTATGCGACCAATTGCTGTGAAACAATGTAGGCCAACTAACTTTATGGCAATCTCTCATGGCTAAAATAACAGGGATAATAATACCCAACTGGAACACCAACAGTCTCTGCAATTGTTACATAATTGGACAGCAATGAGTCAAACAAATCTGCTTCTTCTCCACCTTTGCTTAGAGCACATTCTGGGCTGTAAACGAATACTGTAGCATCTATGTCCCCTCACTGGAACCACAGGATATTCTTTGCAGATCTAACTAAAACACAACATCCAAAATGTGTCATATACAAGTGACCTTTAAATTGCAGTTTTACAATGAACCATTTAATCAGGACTTTCAATACTGTCATTATTGGAGGAGCCATTTAGCCTGTTAGGTCTGTTTTACAATCAAGGAGCAGTTCTACATTTAAAATTGATTCCTACTAAATAACTACAATAGGCTGCTGAGGGATCACTGAAGCACTCAAAACATATTCAACTGGATCGCTAAACATAATGCAAAGCAGATGTAAAGTATTACAAGCTATAATATAATTAAGAGACATTCAACATGTATATAACCCATTAGGTTTAGTATTTACATAAATCACACAATATTATCATATCAGTTCAGACTGCAAACACAGACTGTAAAATTCACTACCTCCAACGTAGTGCTGCCCAGATTCCAACTACTGTAGGCGGACAGGCCGAGGGAGAGCAGTAAGAGGAAAGAGGTGCTGGTAGTGTTTTGTAAATGAGAGGTGTATTCTCACACATTGTTGTTATAGCGGTGTATATCAGTGAAACAGGGGAAGATCATATCAGGCCTTCATCATTAAATTCATTGTCACAGCACTTCCAGTCAGCCACCTTGTCACACCAGGAGAGCTGAAAAGACCTGTTATTTTTCACTCATTTTTGACCCAGATCAGTCCCGGGCGTCGCTCTGCCCTGCTGTTGAATTCTAAATCTCTCTTTGTAAGGAAAACACTAAACGGTTTTGCCAAAAGCAGGTCAACAATTTTAGCACCATCTGCCATTATGCACAGCTTGCTAGCGGCTAGTTTCCCCTTCCCCTACTTTAATTATATGAGCTAACTTTACAGTGCTGAAACAAGGAGCAAAGCCAAGAATATTGTAATATGTTTATTTTTCATTTAAAGAATGATTTGTTCAAACAAAAATGGTTTATATCACCAGCAAACAACACAGAGTGCAGCAGTTTGTCAAACAATTTCACCTGCAAATCCGCATGAAACTGAACTGCAGTCTCTGTAGCGAAGAGCTCCAGTGAAGCGGCGCTTCAGGAGGGTTTAATGTGTGACAAGAAAATCGCATCAAACAATCTACAATAAATACCTGATTCTGAATGAGCTAGTCAAGTTGAATGCGTTCTAGCACACTTTTATTAAAACCAATTTAAATATGACATATATACGCATATATGAGCATTTATTTTCGTCCCTTGTAGTCTTAGAGCAGCAGCCACTGGTGTATATAGCCTATGATGCTCTACACTCTTGTCAGCACCCCTAGGGTTTCTTAATAATACCTCCCTGAACTCTACATTCTCCACATTACTCTCCCAGAGGCAATAAAACATTCTACCCACTGTAGGCCAACACATAAAACATCATCTCTCTCTCCTCTGGGAAGATTCGATCCCAAACCTGTGTATGAACCTTGAGTAGGTAGGGAGCCAGCAGTCACCCACACCGAGGAATGAGACTGAGGAAACTTTAAGGGCCTGTTTAATTCTGTTGGGTAGGAAGTGCTGTGTGATGACTATGGGGAGGACATTGACATTCTTGTTAACTGAATAACAGGCTATACTCATGTTTTGTGTGGATAATACCAAGCCCTCCAGGAGTGTGCAGTGTTTTCCATACAACAATCCCTGGACTACTCCTGAAATTAAGGCTATTAAGCAGAAAAGTGGGCCTTAGCAAAATACGCAGAGCTTCTGAGCATCTTTAATACTTCAGCTATCCCTGATGTTTTCCAGGCAGAACATTCTCTCTCCCTCTTTGAGAAATTAAATCTGTATACAGTACAGACTGAACACAGGGGGGTTCTGTTTTAAACAGGGCAGCGCATGTAGACAGTGGTAGCAGCAGACAGTTCAAAGTTAATTAAACTGGAGAAGTGATAAAAATGTACTGTTTTTTCTTTAGATTTCCATGTAACATATCCTTACTAAAACACTAAAGACATTGTCCTGAATAAAAATCCCCTCATAATTACTCTATGATTCAAAAATAGATTATTGTTATGGAATATTAAAGAGACAGTTCCTTAGAAATTGTGTTCTTACTATTGCATTTCTGTGATATGCCAATGTTATTGTTTATTGTAAAGTACACAATAGATTAAATGTACTTTCTACGGTAGGTTTAGGGCTGCACTTATGACATTTTTCCCAGCAGGATGGCAAAAGCTGAATGGTCTTTCTTTCCGCAAAACAAAACTCTGTGCAATAACTGTTCATCAAGTTCTAATTATCATAAAACGTCACACAGATTGATTATCCGCTCTTAGTGGCCTGTAACCCTACCAATGGAAGCCTGACAGATCAGGAACAGTTTTTACCCCAGTGCCATCAGACTTTACTATCTTTCCTACTACTTACTTCTCCAAAAAAAAACAAAAAAAAAACAAAAAACACTCTTGACTTCCCACTTCTCTATGACTTGTGGTGTTCTGCTTTATGGCTTATGTACTGTTGGGTTAGGT
>JBBPCW010196701.1:1650-15609 GCA_037974425.1 Phenacogrammus interruptus
GAACATGACATTTCAGTGAGATCAGGGCACCTCCGAGAGCACAGAACAACTACACCAAAATCTGCTGTTTATCTCATAATCAGCTTTTGCTTCTGTTAGCTTCTGCACTTTATGGACCCTTGTACCACATAACATTTGCAAATGACCTTCTTCCGCTTATGGGTCCAAATTGCCTGTCTTCTATACTTTCAGCTTTGAATCAATGGCTCATAATTGCCTGAGAATTATGCAGCGAGAGTGATCAATGATCAGAAGGGGGTTGTATTTCTAGCCCCAAAGAGCCTGGGATGAAAACACCATTTCTTCAAAGTGAGATTAAATCACTTACTCATGGTGTACTTGGCGTTTGTGCACTTGGTTCGTTTCAAGATCTCGTACACCTGAGAATGGAGGATGAATTAAACAGGATGAAAAATAAAACAGGTATCAGAAGATGCGAGATACACCATGTGAACATAACTGTGTTGATGAAACATGGCAGATGTTATGGGTATCTATTTCATGGACAGAACCCAATCAGCTACAGCATGTTGTCTTGCCAAGTAAAGAAATAGTGGATTATTTATTTTGCAACATATATTCACTGCATTATTCACTGGTTTTAATACAGAGTCCGTGTATTATTCAGATGTTTATGTAATCAGAAGGCATCTGCATTGTGGTTCACAAATACAGTCATGTATTGTCTCTTCTCTGTTGTTTTTTGATACATCACTGATGCAATGCAGTGATCTTTGAGTTTTCTGATGCCCTCGACTTTTAAAAATGTGATATCTTGGCTTCTAATCGATCCTATAAATTCAAAAAGCAATGTGGTATTGAGGATTCATTGTAATAAGATGCAATAAAAGCCCAGTGTGCCGAAATTTCAGCGGCATTTCATGATGAATTATTTGTAATAAAAATGTCTGAGCTTCCATTAAAACCAAGACCTGCTTTTTCCCAATAAAGCAGTTCAAAAAGGACTAAAATGGAAACTCTAGTAAAGTTTCCATTTTAGAGATATGCTGCAGGTCGAATCGCTTGGGTAAACTGAGGCTGAAATGTTTGGCATTTTGATGTAGATGCAGTCAGAATTACCAAATTTGGGTTTGGATAAATGTAACCTCAAATCACTGTGAGTGTTATTTTACTTTTTTTTTTTTACACATTTTCATCCAGCGTTTGCTGTGGGATCATCTGTCTTCTGAAGCCTTAAAAAGTCCCCTCAGGGGATAATGAGGAATCACTCAAATCAAGCAACACCGCATGACTGTACACTGGTGAATCAGAGAAGTGCACTATGGGTACTGCAGGATGGCTTTACACTCACGATTGAACTGCGAGTCTGGCTGTTGAAGAAGGAATCTCTATCTGACAGATCAAACCTGTTGAGAAAGAGAGATGATATTTGTCTACTGATCTACTGTGAGGTCCCTCTGAGAGAATATGGTTCCAATCTTAGCAGCTTAACACATCAGAAATGGAAGAACTGTAATATTTCTGATATCATTACAGCTGTATTCAATCCCAGCCTTTTACTCACAGGTGCTTCTTCTCCCTGGAGAACGCGTAGGACAGATGTTTTTCAGTCTGGACGGGATTCTCCTTGACTTTGGGATACAAAGGTGCGGTCATTTTGTGCATGAACAGGCTGAATTTCTCGGCGACATTGCTTCCCGGACTAACCACGTATTTCTGGAAAAAGTCAGGGGGGGAAATGGTTAAGGCACTGCTAAATTCTCAGAGCTGTTTACAGCCGTTTAAGGGAACAGTGGCCATACTTTTACGGTGGGCATCTTGAGCTTCATAAACTCTGCTTCCCGGCACAGAACCTCCCAGGGAGCATGGATCTTCAGGAAGCCCACTCCCGTGATTTTATTCTGAAAGCAAAACAGATAAAAAAACAGAGAAGCTGTACATCCATCTGGGGACAACAACAGGGTGAAAACAATGGAGCACATATGTACAGAGGAAATGTATGCCCTGCTCATTTTGAACCTCCGCTGCTCAGAAGAAGTGGAAGAAATGCATCAAGACTCATGTCATGGAACAAACCCCCTTTTGGAATCAGATCTGTGTAGTCCCTCACCGTCTTCACACTCCGCCTGAAGACCCACCTCTTCAGGGAGCACCTTGGTGACTAACCTGTTTTCCTGTCTTCTCCCTGACCTACTGCTCTGATCACAGCTTTGCGCACTCTTGGCATTTTTTCACTCAGATTCATGAGGAATCGCCTGGAATGGTGTTTAATTAACAGGAGTTTCTTCATCAAGAGTTCATTAGTGGAGTTCCTCTCCTTCTTAATGTGTTTGGGATCATCAGCTGTGAGTCGGGTTGGTCCACAGTTAGTGTCCTGTTTCACTACGGTTCTACTGCACATTATGGCCAGAACCACTTAACTAAGTACAAAAACACTAGTCCATCATTCCCTTATTACAAAACAGATTCATATTTGTGTAACTCCTTTGTTTACTGCATAATTCCTTGTGTTCCTTCATCATGTTGTTTGTTTTCAATATTAATCTACAATGTAGAAAATAATAAAAACAAAGAAAAAAAAATGGATGAGTATGTGTGTCCAAAATTTTGACTGGACGAATATATATATATGTATGTTTTTTAATCTATGGTTTGAAATATATATATATATATATATATATACATATTTATTAGTGCTGGGCCGGTGTCTCTGTGGGGGTGGGGGGCTGGGTTATCGCCGTTAACGCCAAGATTCCAATGAGATTTTACGGCGTTAAAAAAAATTAATCTATGCCCACCTCTAATATATATATATACATATATAAAATGGTAGATATGGGCAATATAGGAAGGGATTACCAACTGGTCTTTGTGTCCTGGCATATGCATGGGAGATCCAGCCACTGTGGGGCTCTTTACCACCAATGGTTTGGTAGAAAGTTATAAGAAGGTTAGCAAGTAGCCTATGCTAGATGCTAAAAGTCACACACAACCTGTCAAGACATCACTGAGGTGATCTTTGGCACTAAAATTGAAATGTAAGTATATTTAAATCTGCTCTCTGCAGAGGCTGTGCACATATTTTCATAAAATCTCCAATAAACAGGAAGTTGGATTTTCAAACAGCATGCCTACGTTATTTCTTCATGTAGAAAATATGTCTCTGCATTCTAAGGCTCTCAAAGCCTCACATTTTAACTGAGGATTATGCCAAGTCCAATTAAATGAATATGAAATAGCAACTTATGAGATCTGAAAATTAAGGGAGTCCATCTTAGTATTACAGGTTAACGGAAGCCATAGAACCCTTTCAATATAGAGATTACATATCGTCGCTGTCGGGCAGAAACCTCGTATGTCCAAAACGGCTATTTTTCAGGAAACTGAAAAAACAGTTTATATTCTAAATAAATGAATACTGTGTCATTAAAATTGGTATAACATCTTAAGATATGATTATATAAATGTGTGTAAGGTTATATTGACAATATTTCTGCAAAATCTTTCTTAAATGGATTTACGTGGATTTTGACCGGCAAATAAGGACATAGGAGTTCGTGCTATTATCGATTTTAGTGGTTGCGTTGCGTCTAGATGGAGCCTCTGTACGTTACTGTACATGTGTCGAGATCAATTAACAGACTACAACACTTTATTAAAGCCTACAGCTGGTCTAACAGGGCTGATTAGCCTTTGTTTATTCATCACAAGTAGTGTACAGGTATGAGATTGTACATAAACTTTTTACATAAAATGTTACAGACCCACATGGAGACTGACCAATAGTATCGATTTATGGAAAAAAAAAAAAAAGACCAAAAGTGGAATTATGAGGTTTCTGCCCGACAGCGACGATATATATGTTATTGTGTCAATCAATATGTCAAAATATTTTCTGAAGTACACAATTATATAGTTTATACAATACATATGATATATAAAAAATTCCAAACACAGAGTGCGGGACAAAGGGTTAGAAAATGGATGGATGGATATTAAAAAATGGAAATATATTTACAATGCAAAATCACTGTGCGCTTATGTAATGGATCTCTAAAAAGCCAAATTGAAAAGGTAACAGAAGCCAGAAATATGCAATTAATGCTAAAGCACCAACCATCATTTCTCCTGATAATGAATGAGTGACTGTGATAGAGGAAGATTATAACACCGATGCTATTTGTACGCTTGTGTGCGAGTAAGGGGTGGGTGTTAGGTGTTGTGTGTGTCATGGCTGTCTATTGAAAACTCTTGCTTAAGATGGGTAGACATTTTATTTATTTATGACCCTTAACTGAGAACAGAGGAATCTAAAAATACATGCCGCTTTCTTAATGATGGTAACAAACCCCATCAGTAACTGTTGCACCAACAAGACAACAAGCGCTGCGGTGCATATGAGGGAGAAAGGGGATTCCTTTAGCCATCTCCAGCCGGAGAGTGTGTTATGTAAGTCCTGCTTCGTGTCCCACTCTTGTTATAACTCCCTGCCCACACGGAGGGTCTGACCCTGTCTGTGCAAACTCAACCACAGCATACTGTGATGTACAGTATAAGCTGAAAACCTGACGCTCTACTTTTGGGCCTTGGTTTATTAGGCGAACGATGCTCATTCATGGAAAACCATCTGATTGTGAGCTGAGGCCTAAAGGATACTGAACAGTTCGACGAGCAATATTTACTCAACAAATAAGATCAATAATAATTGGGTGTGTCAAGCGATTTAAAAAGTAACCTAATAAACTTCCATCTTTGAGTAAATAATCTAAATTAATTGCACACATTTTTGCTGTAAAAGTGTTTACAGCTAAACTTTTTATTAGCATTGTTTATGTGCTACAATGATCACAACAATCAAAAATTCGACCCAGTAAGCTGAGGACCACTGGCGCTGGGATCGGGGGCTGTGCTAGCTCGGATCGCTGGGTTAACTCTTAAATGCTTTGTGTTCAGGTGATATTTTTGACTTCTAGTACTCTGATGATTATTGCATGAATTGCTGAGAACGATACTCCTATCAAACGTTTGTTTCAGTTTCAGTCCTCCTTCACTTTACAGAGCACCTGTGGCCAGAACCGGACCGGGTAAAGGAGTCACTAAGGCATTCAATTCATTTCATTCAAGCGTTAATTTTTTCTGTGATTAATTGATCAAAATGAACCTGCTAATTTGACACCCTACTAACAAGACTCGACATGGAACGACATGACTGTGTTTCCCACAGATGTTTCTCCATATGTGGTGTCATCAAACACGTATGGAGCTGGGAGGATATCATCAGACAGAATTCTTTTTTCAATATGAAATACACAACGCATGTGAATACACCAAGTTTAAGCCGTTTTCACACATGCACTGCAATCCAAGGTTGAAGACGAAGGGTTATTCACCCAATGTCACTGATGAAAATGCCTAAGTGTGTAATTTGTAACTTTATATTTTATATTGTCTTTGCGTCTCTGTGCAATTGTTACATGAGCAGTTTCCTGCAAGATTAGTAAAGTTTTCTGAGTCTGATTCTAATAGGAGAGTAGATAAGAATTCTGACAAAGAACTTCTATCAGTAAGAGTCGACCTCAAAACTGTCAGACAAACTCAGGGAGCGGCAAGACTTGGTTGTTTATGACCAAATGACAAATGTGAGCGCGCCACGTCCCACCTATTGAATGCTCTACCCAGACACCACCCCCAAACCAAACAGAGCAAGATCAGAATGCATTTGACACGGAAAATGTGCAAAAGGGCAACTCTGAACAAGCACTGACTCTCCGGACATCCTCTGAAATCCAATTATGAAAACTGTTTACACAATACAGATCTCAGGCTGAAGAAAAGCTGTGTTTTCTCTTCTGTGATGCTAGAAAACTAGATCTGTAGACTATATCACACAGTTATATCAATGATTGTATCCGTGCTGGACTTGGGAACTAAATTTTGTGATTCTTTATATTCTTATAAAATGTTAATATGAGCACATAAAAAAGTAATGCTTGGAGGAAATGTAACGCTAGGAAGAAATGTCATAATGTTCATTAAAGCCGGGCAACATGAGAGTTTGACTGCGCTGACAGCAACGCCACTTCAATGGTAGGGGGAACACTGTACTGAAGAATCCTTACTGAACTCTGTTACTAAAATCTGCGGAAGGAGGAAATGATTTCAGATCATTTTCAGAGATCTTATTCCAAAATAAGCAGAATCACTCTATATTATTCATTTCCCATCCATACTTTGCCAGTAAGAGTATAAGAGTCCTAAGAGTATATTTAGACTGTAAATGAATCATCTTACACAGCTTATTAGTCAGCTACAGATCAGATGATTACGTGGTGCCCGCCATTCCTGCATGCGCACTGGATAACTGCCATCGGCAACAGCCAACAATCAGCACAGGGATGTTAATTTAGAGTCATCATTGCATTCACATGCTGTGGAAATAGTATCACGCTGAATCTTTAATCACATGAATAGGCCACTTAAGATCTAATCTGCACTGCGTGCAAACAAGACCCGCAGTTTAACGGAAACCTGGCTTGTGTGTTTGGGACAACATTTATTCAGAGGCACTTTTTAAAAGACAGTAAAGACTGTCATTAAGTAATTATAATAATCTGTGGACATAAAAAATGCCACATGCCTGGTAAATATTTACAAGCCCAACTGAACTTGTTCTCGTCCGAAGGAATACTCAGTTTAACCCTCCGGGCTTAGCCCTGTTCCATAATGTAAAGAAGAGGGCGATGGGCCTCCAGCACTTTGTTACAGTTGAAAACGAATGACAAGCAGCGACATTACAAACTTCTGAAGTGTATTGCTTTTATGCAGCACAAACAAACTATAGCAAAGCGTGTGAAGATGACACGGAGTCAAGTGCTGACATTAATAATAAAGATCAGCTGTAAGTGGAGCGCTTATATTTGAATTCATTTAAAGGGTGTTCCAGGTAGCACCGACATCGCTACTAAGCACATAAAGCCTGCCAGACAGGAGGCACAATACCCTGACCTAAACTACCGCAGAAAAGTTGGCTTATATAATCACAGGCTAGTCCGAATCACTGCAGAAACACTGTGTTCTATTTCTTTCATGTTTTGCCTTCTAAAGCATTATTCAGGTGGGACTCCTATCAGAGGGGCTTCTTTACAGAGCACCAATCATGGAATTGTGGAAGCCAATATCTGACTTTGCCATTTTGCATATGTTGATACATAAACATTTATTAAATGTTGAAATTAAGAATTAGCATTCTGAAGAAATGTGATGCTTATTTTGGAAAGGTACGGAAGTAGTATTTTGACCAAAATGCAGACAGTTTGGTTCAGCAGTTAAATATTGGTTCAAAATATACTGCAAGTCAAATTTAAACATCTGTCCAGTAGCTTTCAGTTTTATCATTACAATAATGTTATGTTTTAAACAATATCTGTCAATGCTGAAAATGATTCCGATAGTGTCATGCTTTTCAGTAACTGTTTAATTGTTAAACTGTTAATGATAAAGTATTTCTGTAACTTCTCCAAAATACCACAAGTGGCTTGGGTTAAATATCATACGCAATATCATCATCACCCCCCCATTTTCAACAGTTATATCGGTTTATTTAGTACTGGTAAGCTGTGCTAATACTTGGTAAGAGTTAAAACACAACTACGCCGTTTTTCATTATACGCGGGTGCTCTTCGTGGGGGATTACTGTATTAGAAGTCAACAGTCACCCAAAAATACATCCCAAAAACCCCTTTCTAAACCCTCTCTAATAACTTGTCACGGTGGTTTAGGACACAGTATGACTTTCTGTGAGCTATAAAATCACAAAGATGGACTGACCTTGAATCAGCTTCCCCATATATTTATGATGGGCATTGTTACAAAAACTGATCATCACTCCTACCCCATTTACGAAAAACAAACGTGGGCTAAGACAGCAATCTAAAGCATTCGATGAAGAACTATACGATGAAGTTTTGTTCATCTTTAGACCTAAACCACGTCCACAAATCTGCTCCATCTAAACAAAGAGCTGGATTAAATCTGGGGACGGATTTCCAGAACTTTAAAGATTAGGGTGACTATTGTCTTCAGTGTTAGCCTTGTAGCGCCGGTGCTAAGGTGTATGATCAAACATATTGGTAGAAACATGTTTCTTTGATTTTTCACCATTCTTTCAAGCTCAATAGGAAGAGAGACTGAGACATCTGCACGGCCAACAAAACATTAATAGTATCTTCTAATAATGTCCTGTTGAACAGAATGATCACCTCAAAACAATATGAAAAACCTCAATAATTGTGAATTGTGAACTAACCCCTTCGTCCTTCTCCAGCTGCAGGCCCATGTTGATGAGCTTCTGCTCAAACTCCTCTCTGCGGAAACTCAAGTCATCTTCATGGTAGTCCAGCCTCTGCTCCTGGGCTGCGATCTCAGGGTCCTCGGGGGGCCGCGGGTCAGGCTGGTTGCGTTTGAAGCAGTGGCACATGCTCTGTCCCAGCCCCCTGATGAAGTTGCTGGAAGACTTGAGGCGGGTGCGCGAACCCTTCCCAATGCTGTAGGCGAGGACATAGTCGACCCGTCGCTGACCGTCCTGAAAGTACGGCCCCAGTTTTGAATGCGGAGGACTCTTGCATGATTGTTTCAGAAGCTGTGGTGGGAAAGAGAAAAGATTAGGCTGGAGAGTAGACGAGGAAACAGTCATGAAATACTGAGTTTTAATTTTTCAAACCTGGTGTGAATATTATAGACTTCAAATAAACAATGTACACTTAAAAGACAGTCTATTCCTCAAGAACAGGGTGTGTCATGATATAAAAGGCTGCTAATATATGTACGAGTCAAATACAATCAGCTATAACATTAAATTCACCTGCCTAATATTGTGTAGGTCAATGCTGCAGGTTCAAATCCCCACTTTCTACCATTGTGTCCTTGAAAAACCGTCCCTGTAACTAATGATTGTAAGTCACTCTGGATAAGTTACCTTTAGGTTGCCCCGTCAAAACATCTCTAAAATGTCTAGAAATTGACTCCATATAACCTCTAAAGGTGTGGCTCTGTGGTATTTGGTACCAAGATGTTAGCAGCAAGTCAGGCTTGTCAAATCTTGTCCACAAAGGTTATGACCCAGTGTTTAAACCAGGGACCCTTGATAAAACATGTAAATCATGGTCAAATAAGGGTATTACACTTGTGCAAACAAGTATTACACATATCTAAATAGGTTACAGGTTTGGATAACTGTAACCTATTTAGATATCAACAAGTCAGGGACTACTTAGAAATAACATCACACCTGATATTCTATTGGAACCATCCAGTATGATCAAAATATTGTGCAAAGCATATGAAAATAAGACAGGGAGAGTGTTATCGGGATTATATAAAGGGCTGGAACAGAGCAGAGGAAATGACACACTCTATATCAGAGATAAATGGGAAAATGAAAACAAACGTCAACTGATTTCGGAAGACTGGTACAATATAGTTCAGACATCAGAATCTCTGCAGCTCTAGGGAGCGGAGAGAATTCTGCTGGAAAAACACAGTCAGATACTTTATCACTACTAAGATTAAAAAGGCATGTTCACAACATTTGTGCTGGAGAATGTGGTGCAGACGATGCAGATCACTCTGTTTGGGGAATGTAGTAAAATAAAATAATTCTGGGAGGATGAAGGTTTTAATGATAAAAATACTAATGAATATGGTTTGCCTCATTATAGTCCATGCAGCATTTATTTAGTGTTAGAAGCTACAAGTGGCCCCTATCTGTGGTCACCATATGGTGAGCAGAATGTGCCCGTTGACTGTTTTTAAGCATGGCCTATGTTTTTACTATATATTGAACAATGTGTGCCCTCTAGCCCTTGAACTGGGCTGAGGATGCCTTTTCCAGGAAGCTCTCAAACTTAAAGTAGAAAATTTCTACTTTTGTGAAAATTGTGCTCTTTAGTGGTGAGGGCGTTCGCCCTGTGATCAGGAGGTCGTGGGTTCAATTCCTTAATAAAGTTTTCTTTAATAAAACAGCTGGATTTTCCTGGCTGTGGTCGATTTTTTGACTTAGAAAAAGCTTCAGGCTTAGACTTTTGCTCCAATTGTCCATGACAATGTGTGGTCAGAGTTGAGGAGAATATTAGCAAATGAGTTGCCAAAGACATTTTAAAAAACTTAATCTGGGTCATTTATAAAAGAGGAGGTTTCTGATAGTGACACATAACTGTTGAAAATGTTACTAGCATCACCAGGAGATGGTGTAAAGAAGAGCCTCCCACTCTGGATAACTGGACTGACCTCCTTGAAGAGATTGGAAGAACCATAAAGTCTTGTAATAAGGATTCACCAAACCTCTTTTGCAGAAAAATGGACTTACAACACCCTTCATGGAGACCCCATTAGAAAGCTAATGGCTGACTTGTGTGGTTGATTCATGAGTAATACCGGTACAGCTACTTGTTTTTCTTTTATGTGTGTGTATCATTTGAAACGTCAATACATTTTCGGTACAAAAACAAATCTTGTCCACAAAGGACTGAGGAGGTTTTCATTCCAAACCAGCCGAACCAAACCCAGTCAACCACCTGAAGACTGAGTCAAAGCAGCATCAGGGTTGAAATGAAAACCTGTAGCCACACCAGCCATTTGTTGACACCCCTGCTTTAAGTCCAGTATGTTGCAAGGCGAGGCCTCTATGAATCAGACTAGTTTGTGCAGCACGTCCTGCAGATGCTTGAATGGACTAGGATTTGGGGAATTTCAGGACAAATCAACAACAGCTCTTTATCCACAAACCTGCCTGTCAACATAACACAAGAGAAAACGTAATGCATTAGACAAGACCATCTTCTTCCACTGTGCCCTGCTCTAGTTTAAAAGCTCACATGCCCAGCTTGGGCGCTCTGATTGGTCTGCAACAATGCATCCCCATATGCAGCAGGGTAAGACACACTGTTAATAATTCTTTCTATTATAGAGAGCGTTCAGTACTTTTTAAGTAGTAGCTCTTCTATTAGATCCAACCAGCCAGGCTGGCCTTCACTCCCCACACCCATCAGTGAGCCTTGGGTGCCCATGACATGGTTGCTGGTTCTCTTTTGGTAGGTAGTAACCACTGCATGCCAGGAACACCTCAAACTGCCTGGTCATTTATTAGATCTCTGGAATGTAGGTATGCGACAGCGTGACTCAAGGGGGACCTTACATAAGAGTTCAGCTCTGGCAGTTGTTGTGACTTCTCACACTGCAAACATAGCTTTCGTATTTCACATACCATTATCTTGTTTTCTGTAGAACTGGACCCAAAGCATGTTGTGATTTAACAAAGTAGTGCTTCCGAAACGGCAATTTGTTTGTGTAAAAGCTGTGAATCCATGGAATGAGCCTAATGCTTACCTCTCAGACTGACTCTCAGGGGGCTTGCTGTGGTATTAATTAATTTGGTGGACCACTCACTCAGGCTGCGTGGAAA
Source organism: Phenacogrammus interruptus (assembly GCA_037974425.1). Lineage (NCBI taxonomy): Eukaryota > Metazoa > Chordata > Actinopteri > Characiformes > Alestidae > Phenacogrammus > Phenacogrammus interruptus. Next base: position 13,070 of record JBBPCW010196701.1, read on the forward strand.
GAGGTACAGATAATCCTTAAGCTGCTTCATGGAAGTTTCTCCAAAAGAGTGGCCACATATTTGGGATAATTGGTTTTATACAACATTTTCCTTAAAAGGCACAATCTGATTGGTTAAAAGGCGACACCTCAGATAAGTTTAAGATTTCACATTGTGGTCCATTTGGCCAGATTCTGCAAGTGTGCATCAAAATCCCTGCCCCAAAGTAACTGATTTCTGTGGCGAAACAAGTAACTTAATGTTAAAGAAACTGGAGTTCTCCGGAGAGGCCTCTATCCATATGGCAGAATGATCTATAGTTTCTGATGGAAGTAATCACCAACATTAAAGCACATGTGATACAAAAATTTGGGACTTGTTTACTCTACTTGTACTGTATTTTGCAGAACTAACTTTACAGAAGCAACAGAACATGAGTGGGTTTGTGTTATTATGAATAAGATGGATTTAATCATTTGCGGCTGATTCACATTCTCACCTTCAATTGCTTAATTGTGATACTGGCTTAAGAAATACAGCTTGAGGCTGTAAATGGGCCCTCTAACCAAACAGATTGTTTTTTTTTTTACCACTTTCTTTGTTTCAGTGTTTTCTTTGGCTTTTGCTGTTGTATTCTTTGGTATAAGCAGGTAAATACAGTAATAATTGAATTTAATTTACAGTAAAATACAGGGCTTTAAGAAGAAAAAAATGGAACACACAAGAACACTCAGGGAAACACTCAAGACGCTCTGTGCAAGAAACTGTTCTGTTTCGGAAATGCTGGACTGCGTCTGTGGTCCAGCGACATACAGTTGCTTTGTGTTCTCTTACAGTTATATTTTATATGGACATTTAGCTGAATTACGTTAATATATTTATAGATTACATTTTTCTTAATAAATTTGCACTAAAATGCATGAAAAATTATATAGTGCCATGAAAAAGGCAAAAAAAATGTGGAGGATATTTGCGGTTTCTACGAATTGGTGGGGTTTCGGCGAACAATTATTAGTTTAGTTCTAAGAACAAATGTGCGAATGACTGAAGCTGTGAACTCTGAACTGTGACTGTGAAGGGGTTTACTGTATACCTAAAATAACAGCATACAAGGGAACACAATTAAAACTTGTTTTATTTAAAAATATATAGTCTTTGAGTTACGAAGGCTGCCTCCTCTGAGCTATTGAGTTAACACTAGAGTTAATTTACTAAAACTAGATCTAACCACGTAGATGAGGACTTCTTCTACACATGCTCTTTTCTCCTCAGAGGACAACAGTTAGTTTATCAGAGATCAAAATGCCTTCTCCACATGTACACGAGTTCTTCTGATAATGTAGCTTTTCCTAGTTATAAATAATGTTTTAAATAATTGAAAATAGACCAAAGTTACCAATGAAAACTATAGTTGTTGCGAAAAGTAAATTGTTTGCTGTTTGCTGACGGGTATGAGCCAAAGTCAATATTTGCCAGCAAACTGCACTATCACAAGTCCTCCCAGCTGCGTGAGAATGTCGGCACATCCGTCAAAAGGAACCCACTCACTTTCCTCGCTCCTGCAGGGTAGTGCTCATATGGGAAAAATCATACCACAGTACGTGACAAACAAATGGCACGGCGCAGGAACATAATAAATAATGATGTTTACACAATGCCCTCGGCGATTCTACTTTACTTGACAAATGATAGCTCCTATAGCTCCTACAGAGTCCCATTAAATTACTTTTTCTGATTTACTGACGTTGCTGGTGTTTGTTTGAGGGGCCGGGAAGGTGATGTAGATGCACATCCTAATGGATCCCTCTAGTAGTGTATCCCCAAAGACAGTGAACATAAAGCAGCATTGATCACTATTACTGCATCTTTTGGAGGGTTTTACATGAGGCCAGCGAGAAAAATAAAAAAAATATGGCCATTAAGCCAGAAAGAGGGCTGCTCCAAAGCGAACCACTCTAGAGTGCACAGGAAATGTTCCTTTCAAATGAACAGGAGTTTTCTCGCCTGACAAATTTGCCTCCTTATCTAAATTTCCTGTAAATTTGATTTTGCATGTACAATAATTGGGATTATAGATAGCTATACTATACCTTTCCTTTCTGACCCAATGCAACATCTGTAGGGTTGCCAGTTTCTCAAAGAGCCATATCAATGTGGCCCTGCTATTCTTAAAGGGAAACTCCCATTAGACTCTTCCTCAATATTTCTCCATCTGTGCTTTGAACATCTGATATGGTGCTTGACTCTGTGGTAACAGTGTTTTTCAGCTCATCTTCAATTTTTTCTTGGAAAATAATTTGGATTGTTTGAAATTCTACAAAATATTTGCAACAGCTCAACATGCTTGGAGGAGAACACTGCTAATTCTGTCCAGTTGCATTAGAAGCAGTTTGACAAGATTTAGAGCTTCCTAGCATCATGCAACTTATGGTGGGAGAGGGTGGTCCACCCTACCCATCCAGAGACAGCAAAGATCGAAGTTCTACCTTTTTACATGCTGAGAGAGTACAGCTGCGTAATGGTGATCGGCGTGTACCTCCCGCCTAGCGCTAATGCCAACC
>JBBPCW010197014.1:0-15606 GCA_037974425.1 Phenacogrammus interruptus
GCGACGCTTGAAGACCATGAAGGACTCTGCCGTTCGGACCAGAAGAGGGAGTTCATTCCACCACTGGGGAGCCAAGACTGAGAAGAGTCTATGCGAGACTAAAAGAGACATAACCCCAGTATTTCAACTTAAAAGTCCATCTTATACTTAAACGATGACTGGGGATGCTACAGGTGTGTCCAATCTAACTGTTCTTCATGCTCAAAGAAGGTGAACTGGTCTGATAACTACTGATAGGAAAGACCATTTTTGGCTTTGTTGATAAAACCCGATAGGACAACCACAGGTATAGTGTAAAGGTTACTTTATTGGAGTGGTGTGAAATGTTTGGTGTGTTGAAAACCAGACATGCTGCTCATCTGTAGAGGTCTTGTGGTCTTCAGAGGAACGCTAGCTAGCAGTCCAGTCTAGAAACATTTTTGTATAAGTATAAGAGTGGTGTCAGTGGTGAGGAATGGAGGAATTCTCCTGATTCTAGAAGGAATGTATCTGCAAGTTCATCTAAGAGAACACCTAGATTATTTGCTGTGATGATGGCATTTCCAGGTCAGTTCTTGGAGATGTATCCCCTGAGATGTACAGGACCTCTGTTTTGTTGGGATTTAACTTCAGGAAATGCGCTGTCACCCAGGAAGAAAATGTCATTCCGTAATGACATTTTGTACAGTAAAAATGACAAGCAGGTGATTACATTGTCTTTAGTTTCAGATTCTCTGTCAGCTGCTTAGATGTCCATGACTGTAGAGTGTGAACACCATCACTCCAGAAGTGCCAGTTTCACTGTTCCACTGCCCTTGGTGGGGTGGGGGTGTGTGCTTAACAACCCTGTAGTAGATAGCTGACATATTTCATCAGTAGTGCTACGGAGATTATATACAGTCACAATGCTAACACTACTATCAAGTGAAGTGAATAATATTATCTTGTTACAGTGACACCTATCAAGGATTGTGATACATTAGGCAGAAGAGAGCTGTCAGTTTAAGAAGCTGTCAAAAACAAGAAAGATGAATAAGTGTAATGATCTGAGTGAGTTTGACCAGGGTCTAATGATGGGTGGCAACTGAGACAGAGCATTCCCAACATGACAGTGAAATGCAAGGGGTTAGTACCTATCAAAAGTGGTCCAAATGAGGACAACCAGGGAACCTTTGACAGGGTCATGGGCACCCAAGACCCACTGATGTATGTGAGGAATGAAGGCAGAGCTACTGTTACACAAATAGCATCATAGTTCATCCTGACTATGATGATGTCAGAACACATTACAGCTGGTATTAGACATATAAATATAATTTTATATATAAAAAAACATTCTTAACATTTTATAAATTATGTTCTACATTATAGAATAATATAGAAGCACAATAAAATGTAAAAGCTCTGCATGATCAAAGTCAAAGAGTGTGGTTCAGAATAAACTATGATACGTTATTATACTGATCTACTACATCATTAGACAAAGCAGAGGAGTCAAACATACTGAGATGGTAATGGAGCGGATTTTATTATTATAGCCGAATCACTGAGCAGCGGCTCTTGTTATTGCTGGAAAAGTGACGGTATTCAGATGAGATTCTTCAGCCTTTTCCTTCTGGGCCTCATGCCTCTGCCATGGAGGGAAGACAGAGATTAGACACTGTTGTGTAACTTTACAAATGGCTTTACTTCAAGACTGTTGGATGGCTAATGTAATGGAGGGAAAGGAGGCCATTCTACCCACCCAGGCTGAACCCCACATCTCCACATTTCTATTCTCTTACATTTTCCACAGTAGTCTATATTTTGTATATTACTTAATGAAGTAATAATTTACTTCATATAAATTGTATGTTCATATGAACACAGTTTAAACACAGTTCTCCCTTTTTCTCATTGGTCTGTTCTCCTTTCGTTCACATCATTTCCTGTATACTGTCACGTCTAGACTCCTTCTCCAGGCACGCAAAGCAAGCACACTTCCAAAACTCTAATTCAAAGTGCTCCATTCTTTATTTTCAAAACAATCACAAAACAAAACTTGCATGAGAACCAGACTCAAAACTGTAGCTTTTATAAACAACAAAAGGAGACAGGAGTAACCAAAGCGAAAATGATGGTTGACCAACAAATATATATATATTGGTTTTTACTGCTGCTTTTAGTGATGCAAGGAATACATTTGTCTGTTTTAACAGACAACAATTGTCTTACAGTCTCAGAAACCGCAAAAGCGATGCATTAATAACACACTGCAGTTTAAGGCAAGTGTATGTGATGGTTCAGCCATGCTGTTAGCACCATGCTAATTAGCTTGGTATAGGTGTGGAGGATTCACAAACCGAGATTTTTTTTTCTGAGGATGTGTCACTTGGTTTTGGAGAGAAGGAAGAGGCTCATTTCCCCTTTTACGCAAACAGAGACCTGAGTCTCATCCAGGATTCTGGCCAATTATTTTTGTCCTCCTTCATGATTGCAGTGACCTTGTGGTCGTTCGTATGATTGCTCGGGTTGCTGTGACCACTTTGACCCTAAGCACGCATTGCCAGATGAGCTATTCTGAGAAAAAAATGTATTATTAATTTGGGTCTGCACAGTTTTGCATTGGAGACTTGAGGAAGCTTCCAGGTCTTGTTAGCTACACTACATGGACAAAAGTATTGGGACACATATGTTTTTCAGGGCTTGGGCTAGGCTCCTTACTTCCAGTGAAGGGCAGTCATAATGATTCAGCACACCATGACATTCTTCCAACTTTTCAGTTCCAACATGACTGTGGCCCAATGCACAAAGTGAGCTCTATAAAGATACATCCCTCAGAAACTCCAAAGGGGGGACGAACTCCATATTAAAGTTTATGTATTTGAATGCCATATCATTAAAGTCAGACTCAGGGTCATCATAGCAATATTCAGGTGTCCCAACACATTTGTCCTTATAGTGTACTTCAGTCTTGTTGCAAATGTTCTACATTTACATCTTGGCTGCCCATGGACATTTGGGGAAAGGGAAATACTGCTATTTTTGGCTGAACTATTGATTGGAGTAAATCAGTACATTATCTCACCTTGCTCAGAAGGGCGTGTTTGCTGTTCCCATGACTGTAACTATCATAGACACTGTGCTTCCATGCAAGGCCCCCACGGGACCTGGCCTGCTGCCAGTCCAGAAAGCGTGGTGATGCTGACCTGTATATTGGAAGAGCTGAATTATTAATTGAGTACGGAATAAGCATACAGCTTTGAGATCACCATATGCAAAGAGAAATCCTAGAGACGAGGCTCTCGAGAGGCTGCGCGTTTCTAGATTAGCATGCTTTCCGTGCTCAGAGGGAGTGGATTGAGGAAAAAGAGGACATGACCAATCCTAGATAAGCTCTTCTGCTCTGAGAGCCGGTATGAATATACATCAGAGTAATCAAACCCCTCTCCAAGAGGAAGAGACGTTCTTCAGCCTACCCGGAGTTCAGATATCTGTGAGTGGTCCTGTTCTCTAAGGCTGAGCGAAACTCTGCACGCTGATGAGGAGACAGAACAAAACATACATTCACAAACAGAACGAGAGTGGAATTAAATGTAAAACTGGCCCAAATTTCTTTGAAATCAAGGGTAATAAAAGGAGAGTACACTTTAAAGTAACTAAATTATATCATTATAAGGCCTTTCCAGATGTTTTAGGTTATCTGCCAGTCAAAGGTTTTGGCACACACTGAGATTTTCTACATTTGCATGTTTCTCACTTAATATCGACTATAAATACACGCAACATTCATTGCTAATAAATAAACGGACTGTACGTTCACAATTTGAGGACCTTTAATAGCCAGAAAATGTAATATTTTTATGAATCACTCGTATAAAAAACACCTCAAATATGTGCTTACATTTAAATTCCAGTTGCTTATTTTATCTCATCAAATCTGTTAATTAATATATAGCTATATCCTAAATGTTTCATAATTTTAACCTTTATTTCAATATTATTTTACCCATTTCTTTATATTTATTTTACATTATTAATGTGAGTGAATGATTCGTTTTTACATCACCAGTTTCTGACCTCCCCTAATGACCTCATTCATGTGGGGTTCTACAGGCTGAATAGAAATGTACGTTTCTGTATTGTGTGCCTGTGAGCTCAGCTGCATATTTCACAAACCTTGATCTGCTGGTTGCTGAGCAGAGTGATGCTGTTCAGTGTGCAGCCGTATTCCACAGCCCACCCCACTCCACCAACATAACAGTGCTTGGGCAGGGGGGCGGGAGTGTGTGGCGCAGCCCGATAAAGGTAGGTTAGATCACCCGTAGCTTCGGGAGATAAGGGTCCTGTGCCGATACTGCGGGTGAAATCACTCAGCCTGGCCCGGTAATCCCCAATGCCATCTGGGCCTTAAAGGGGGCAGCAAAGGGGAGAAATCGCTTTAGGGAAGCTTACACAGAGCAAGCAAAATATGAGAATACTCATAAAATCACCTGTGGCCCTTATGCCTGATAAGGGAAGTGTTAAGGTTGTTCACAAACAGCAGCACTAGCTTTTCCCAATCATGCAATCAGCCAAATGCAGGCCTCAACCAGACTACAGTGGCTCAAGTCGAATCTGAAATGTATGCTGCCTCGTGGACATAAATGATGGCCTTCTTATTGGTCCAGTTTTATTGCATTACTGTGCAAATGTGCATTTATTAATTACTTGTTCAGAAAAACACACCAATGTTGAAATTAATACAAATCATTGTAAGTACAGTTGGGTTTTTATGACAGTGTGTTTATTTAACCTTACCACTTCTTGAGGAAGCCTGGTGTTTAAAGTTAAACTATCTGTCCTTTATAGACACCAGATCAACTAGCATTAACAGGGAGAAATTGTCCCTTCCTTGCTGTAGTAACAGTCTAGTCTTAAGGGATTATGGCACTAGATGTTGGAGCATGCCTGTGAGGATTTGATTGCAGCCCAGAGAGCATAAGTGTGGTCAAGTGCTGATGTTGGAAGATTAGTTCTGGATCACAAACAGCACTCATGTCTAACTCAGGTTTCACCCTCTAGCTGATGAATGGCATTTGGAATGATGACCTTAGGCTTAGGCAGCTCTCGAGTGTCCCATTCTATTAGAAATACTGTGGCTGGATTATATGTATGCGCCTGAGTATACACACAATATAACCTAATTATTACCCACATTCTCTAATGAAATGTGTTATAAAATCTGATTATATTAGGTTTGCAGCTGGAGAACAAATCCTTAAAATGGCTGGAGTTGCATAAAAGTAAACTTCTAATTATCCCACAGTACAATGGAGATGGTTAGAAGATAAGATCATTTTCTATGACTATTTAACCATATTACTGCACCTTACCCAACTAAGCTGCTACATGGGCAATCTTACCTTCTGTTGCATATTTGCACATATCCTGAAATTGCACATTATTTTGTATATTTTCTTGAATATCCACTATATTTAACACTCCTTGTCTTGTCTTAAATGTATGTATGTAATAACTGGAGCCATGTCGTCTCGTCTCTCTATGTACCTGTACAGTATATAGCAGAGATGACAATAAAGTTGACTTTGACTTTGATATTATTAGACCATATTCCCCTTTTTTCAACATAAGACCCTTCATCCTGGGTTCTACTATCAAGTCAAAGCTTAAGAGTTACCGTTACCTGTGAAGAGGATTCTTTGTCCACATGCTTGCACGGTTGTCCCTCTTTCATGAACAGGTGGCCTACAGCCCCCCTTTACTGACCCCCTCATTGCTGACCCCTTCACTGACCCTGCACTCCTCCTCAGTCCCTCTTTGCACCTCTTAATGCCTGTTGATGTTTTCAGATCAGCCCTGGTCCTCAAGTCTTCGTCACAAAGCACGTGTGAAGGGGTTACCAATGGTTACCATGGTGCATGGGGTTGCCAAGTTACCTGTGTTTACTGTAAACAGACCAGGATCACTGACTTATTTAAACCAAACTCTCATTAAAAATTAACCGCTGTATGAAGCAATGCATGCACGGTTTCATTTGGAGAATAGAACATGATGTGTTTCTTAGTCAGATTACATCTCAAGAGTCGAGACTCAAGATTCAAAATTCTTTATTTGTCATATATACAAGTACAACGTGTAGTGAAATGTGGTCTGAAGTATCTCTAAGACCATGCAATATAGTTACAATGGCAGTTGTTGATGCACACTGTTGTGGCTGAACTGGGAAGTACTTTTAGCTACAGACTCAGCAGCATAAAGTGTTTCACTGAACACCACAGAAAATCCTTCCTTCCCACCGCCATACGGCTCTATAACTCCTCCCTCTGTCACCCACCCACCCATCAGACTCTATATCGTCATTTTGAATGCAGTGCATGGTGCCTGAATGCAAGTCCACAACCTGTTCGCTCAAAAGAGCTTTTTAGCTCAGACTGCCAGCTCCGCGGTTAAAGTTTAGAAGGGAGCAGTGGCAGCCTTTTTAACAGCTCCAGGGAAAAGAAATGCCTGCCAAGTACATCTGGTGCCCCCAATGGCACAGGAAGCTGCAACTCATGCCCAGGCTCTGCTGCAAGCAAAAACCAAGCCAAGAAATTGAGGCTGCTTGGATACAAGCCTCTGAAGGTACTGGGCTTCAGGACAACCTCATCCAGGTCACACTCAACCAGTCCAACTAGGCTATATGTCCAAAAGTTTGTAGACACTCACTTATTTACTGATTTTTTGGTAAGACATTAATAAAGACCCTTCCTCCTCGCTGCAGTAACAGCCTCTTCTGTTGTTGGAAGGATTTACACTGGATGCTGGAACATTGCTGTGATGATTTGATTGCATGCAGCCACAAGAGCATTAGTGAGGTTTGGTACTGATGGCATCAATAGGTTTACTTCAAAGTGGGTGAACTGATGTAGAGATGTAGGTCAGAGTAGGATCATAAAGACCAATTAAAAGTAATTAGACCTTTTTGGACATACACCGTACATCTAACTTATCATTATGAGCAATATCTTCATTATTATGTGCAACAGTAGTATCATGTGCAATTTCACTACCTATATCACTATATTATATGCAATAACAAACTCTAGCGAACAACTCCAAAGCACTATTTGTGTTAACTGCAGTCATTTATTTATTTATTTATCTGCAGTATTAATATCCACCTCTCTTACTGACCACAGCATTTTGTGTATAGAGCATAGTGTATTTAGTATAGATTGTTTTGTGGAATTTTATTTTGTCTTATGTATTATATTGTTCTTGTCTTTGGTTCTCTGTGTGTCTGCGCAGTCATAGCATAACAGTCTTCATCATATATAAGCATCTTTGAACCAGTAAAGAATCAGGAGCAGATCATTCCAGATGATCAGACGGTGATCAGTATACTGGTGGTGCTGGATGTTGAGTGGTTGGAACTCCTTTATCTAGGCTCCTTGTATCTTCAGGCACTATGCAGCCAATCACAGTAAAACATTTGTTCACTTTTCTTTAATTTAATCCATTCAATATGACAAAGATATGGCAGTCTGACCGGCATGAAACAGTACTTGTTCACCAACAAGGTGCTTCAAAGCAAAATCCTAAGAAATGCCCAAGACTTTTGCACCATTACTGTATCTTGAAGGCGGAAGAAGCCCAAGAGAGACTACAAGGTAAATGTGGTGGGGCCTACTTGTGACATATTTATGTTTTTGACTGGCTAATGCAGAGAAAAGTTGAATATTACTATTTATAGCCTCTGTCTGCTCTTGTTTATTCTCAGAGACGCGAGGGTCCCGGCTGGGGAAGCCGAGGACAGAGCCCGGGGCTCGGACCGTGGCCTTGGGAGTGAGTCTGGAGACGAGAAGGTCCTTTCTGCTCCTCTTGCTGCTCCTCCTGGAACTCCCCAGCTTTCCGAAGAACAAGACAGGAGCCTGGAGATTACTGACAGCTTAATAAACAAAATAAAAATGCAGAGAAAAGTTGAATATTACTATTTATAGCCTCTACATCTGTGTATTCTTAAATTGCTGTTTTTTGGGAACAAAAGACATTTAGAAAGAGCCCCCACCCTCGCTGCAGTAACAGCCTCTGCTGTTATTGGAAAGACCTACACTGGATGCTGGAACATTGCTGTGATGATTTGATTGCATTCAACTACAAGAGCATTAGTGAGGTTTGGACTCCAACTCATCCCAAACTATGCATCACAACTTGAATGCCCTTTTCAGCAATTGAAGTAGAGAAGTAGAACAGAGCAGAATCATAGAGACCAGTTAAAAATAATTAGACATTTTTGGACATACACTGTACATCTAGCGTATTATTATGTGCTATATTTTTATTATTATATGCAACAGTAGTATAATGTGCAAAATCACTACCGATATCATTATTATGTGCAATAACAAACTCGTACAGTATGTTTACAGAATGACTGATGGGACAGAAAATTGTGAATTTTGTCAAACTGATGAGGCTGAGGGAGGTGATGCTGGCAAATACCATACACTAAATGGACAAATGTACTGGGACAAACCTGTTTTTCAGGGTTTGGGCTAGGCCCCTAAATTCCAGTAAAGGACAATCTTAATGCTTTAGCAGACCATTAAATGTTGGACTAGAGAAGATAAACCTTTATTAGTCCCACAAGTGGGAAATTTGCATTGCTACGGCAGAAATTTGCTTTGCAACACTATGATTCCAACTTTATGGACACAGTTTGGGAAAAAACAGTGCACAAATCAAGCTCCATAAAGACATGGCTGGATGAGTTCAGTGTGGAAGAACTTGACTGGCCCATACAGAGCCCTGAACTCAACCCCATCCAACACCTTTGGGATGAACTGAAACAGAGATTGCAAGCCAGGTCTTCTTGTCCAACATCAGTTTTTGACCTTATCAGTGCCTGAGCTGTAAAAAAACGAATGGTCACAAATTCCCCACAGAAAATCCAAAATCTAAGAAACTCTAAGTCTGTGTATTTGAATGCAGTGTCATTAAAGTCCCTTTTGGTGTATTGATCAGGCGTCCCGATACCTACCCATGTATTGTAATAAATGCTAGATTTGGACTGTCTAGAGCTGCATCCCTGTCTGTCTGCCTTGTAGTTCTGTTTATTCTCAGTTGAGGGCGACAGACCACGCTGGTTTAACTACATCGCTCTTAATTCCCATTACTGTCCTTTTTTCCCTACCCGTACTCCGTCAACGTCCCGCCTCTTGCGCTACGATTGGCTAATTATGGTCTTCTCTCTGCTCTGATTAGCTATTAGCCTGCTCTTCACCACATCAACCAACCGTGGCGCTGGGAAGGGCGGGATTTTGTCCGTCCCGAAAATGGGTGCGTATGGACTTATCTTGAATGGACTCGCCCATGTAGTTCTCTCCAGAGGCGGTCACCATGGTGGTGGGACAAAACAGTGGAGAAGACAGGCGGTTTATTTCTCTTTTCCAGGACAAATAAGAACGCGTTTTGGGCCCGAAAGGCTTCATAACTCGAGTGTTTTGTGAAAAAGAGGGGACGGACAGTTGAATACGCACCGTTTTGGCATGGAAACCCCTCTGAAATGGAAGAGCTGAGTCTGCAGGAGGAGTGCTAAAAATGCTTTTTCTGGTCTCCAGCGGGGGGAAGGTTCAGGCAGCCCGCGGCTCGGACGGAGGGTCTCGGACACTCTGAGCTCCAGAAGTCGCTCCGGCTCTGGGTCTGTCTATCCAGAGGACCTGTCTGCTCTTGTTTATTCCCAGAGACGCGAGGGTCCCGGCCGGGGAAGCCGAGGACAGCGCCCGGGGCTCGGGCCGTGGCCTTGGGAGGGAGTCTGGAGACGAGAAGGTCCTTTCTGCTCCTCTTGCTGCTCCTCCTGGAGCTCCCCAGCTTTCCGAAGAACAAGACAGGAGCCTGGAGATTGCTGACAGCTTAATAAACAAAATTTAAAAATACAAAACAAAACAAAAACCATGGCCTCGTACGTGGATAACAGCTTTCGGCAGGCAGTCATGACGAATCCGGCTGAAAGGACGCAACAGGTCAGAGAGGCTCCTGCAGCTTGCAGTGCCTTTATATGCACCGTTTCTTTCATTTTCTCCTAAATTGAAATGCTTCCCAGCAGGACCTGCAGTGTAACCCCTTCCCGTTAGCTCCTATCAGCCCTGATAATCTCTAACCCCCTTTGATAGGAGCCTCACATATTTTCCAGGCCAGGTCTCACAGTGTTTGTCTCCTTTAGAACCTCTGCATGCTTTCAGTTCAGGGTCCTCCCGCACAGTCGTGAAGATGCATGCTCTATTGTCAGTGGACCAAATGTGCCTTTGCATAGAGATGCAGTTTAATCAACGGTGACCCCTCCTTCATCTTCCCCGTCTCAGCATCCTCGCCATCCTTTGTCAAAAACTGAACGCTTGTTACTGCTTTTTCCCATAGCAGCAGCTCGAAATCGATGTTTCGTTTGGTTTCTTTTGTAACTCTCTCTATTGACTGTGATGGTTAGGTGATTCACTGATCTGGACAACAATAGGCTGCCCCAGTCAATACCAATTACTTGCTGTAGCAGGCACTTCTGGTGATGGGGCTACTACGGATTCCCCCTACCTGTATAACCCAGTAATAAGGCGAAGGAATGATGGCAGGGTTTTTGTCGGCCTCAGCAGTCTGTTTTGTGTACCTTGACGCATAACCTTGGCAGGTCAAGCGGCAGTGGGTGCAAAACTCCAGAGATTTTGGCAGTCGATGCGTGAAAAGAGTCCTGCTTTGGCTTGGGCCTCCCTCACCTTGTTGACATTGGAGACGGCCAATTAAGCAATCAATGTTTTCGAATATGAACTCGTGTTTCTGTGTATTTCACCCTCTGAGCACTAGGATAGGAAACCCTGGTTCAGATAAGTGGTTCAGATAATGGATGGGTGGGTGTTTCTGAATATAAGACAGCGATTTTTAGACAGTTGGTCTGGCTTCTAGAAAAAGCTTGGAGAATGTGCAATCGGAGACAAAGCACAATGAGACGTGGTGTTTTTATGGATATTGATGATTGATGACTTTACCCATTGACAGCCTGCAGAAGTAGCTGATGGTCAGGTGATTGATGGATGGATGTTTTTGAAGATCAGATTCTTGGCTTGTGCAAAAAGGTTTAAGAATGTGCTGCCTGAGGCAAAGCAAAATGAGAGTTAGTGTTTTTTGAATATTAATAACTGATCACTCTATGTAGCCTCTTATTTATGCCTCTAAGCATTGATGGCCTGCAGAAGAAGCTGATGGTCAGATGATGAATGTTTTTTTTTTCTTTTTAGACAGCTTGGTGTTAGAAAAAAAGCTTGGTGAAAGTGAGACTAAGCAAAATGAGAGTTGGTGTGTTTATGGATATTGATGACTGATCACATTGCAGCCACAGATTTATGCCTTTAACCAGAGACGGCCTGCAAATGTTGCTGATGGTCAGACGATGAGTGGATGGATGTTTTTGAACCTCTGCGACAGCTCGGTCTGGTTTGTATGTAAAACAAGGTTGGAGAAGTGTGCAGTCTGAGACAAAGCACAATGAGACTTTGCGTGTTTGTTTATGGATATTGATGCCTGATCACTCTATGTAGACACCCATTAATGGCTTTAACTGTCAGTGGCCTGCAGACGCAGCTGATGGTCAGATGATACATGGATTGATGGATGGATGGATGTTTCATTTACATTTACGGCATTTAGCAGACGCTTTTATCCAAAGCGACTTCCATTCCCTAACTACAGGGGGCAGTCTCCCTGGAGCAACTTGGGGTTAAGGGTCTTGCTCAAGGACCCAGTGGTGGTGCTGAAGGTAGGATTCGAACCCGTGACCTTTTGGTCCAGAGGCAAGTATCCTACCCACTGAGCTACCTCCACCCATCAGGTGGTTTTCAGTCAGCTCGGTCTGGCTCATATAAAAAGAGCTTGTAGGCTTTGCTGGTTGAGACAAAGCAAAATGAAAACTGTTGTGTTTATGGATATTGATGACTGATCACTCTGATTTATGGCTTTAAACAGCGCCGGCCTGCAGAAGCAGCTGATGGTCAGTGTGGAATTCATTAGTGCATGCGATAGCAGGCCTGAAAATTCAGTGCAGCTGCGTTTCCCAGTGATTACGTGATATCCTGCGTCCGCTCCCACTGACTGATGGAGCCTTTAAATCAGTCACACTGCTGCACACAGGCTTGGCCACTGTTCAACAGTCTCACTGTTTCAGCTTCCATGTTGCTGCTCAAGTTAGATTGCGCCTTGAGTGAGGGACAGTTCAAGGGCTACATCTCGGTACGAAGTGTTGGTCATCATGCGGGCTATTTTGCACAGGGTGCTGCTTAGATGCATGATGTAATCGGTCAGGTATTGTGGAGTCTGACGAAGGCCTCGGGTGCGATGAGGTTATGGTGTGGAAGTTGCTTTTCTAAGGCCTGACACTGGTTAAACTAATGGAGCTGGCAGTCTCTTTATGGTCTGGCTGCACAAAGTCCCTGGCCAGCATTATCGAATTGCTGGTGGCTAGCATGGAGCTGAACCTCTTAAAGGCCTTAATCTCACACTCTAAGTGATCTAGATGGCAAAGGTTACTTGGTGAAGTGGCAGGTCTTGCTGTTTTATAGGATTGAAGGATGTAGGGTTATGAAAAGGCAATAAACATGGAGATACAATTGACCTGTAGATCCTGCAGTGCAGTTTTACCATTCGACACGTAGATTCACAAGCGTAGTGCCTGACTACACTGGTGTGTTTAGCACTGAAACGTGTTCTGACTGCTGACATAACACACAAGATAATGGAGATTCAAGATCTCATATTACTCCCACTCCGTTCCCTTTTGAGTTTGGGATTTATGCTTTTTGCTATGGATGTATCTAGTGTTCATGTTAAAAATACAACTTGTATGAAATGTCTAATAGCTTTGTACAAACATCTACTGACCTTGTTTTATTTTGTATAAGCTAATACAGTCCTATCACAAGTTGCCTGACAAGGTTCTTTAACCTGGGCTTTAAAAGTTAGTAGTTCAGGTATGATTTTGTTACCCCTGTGTTATAATACAAAATCCTCATTAATATTGTTTAGATGCAAAGCACCCTATGGGAGCGACTTTTAACTCACTCGTTTATGTTTAGCAGGCAAAATGTTCAGGTAAGAGCAGTTTTGGCCTCATTGACACTGTTTGTCCTCCTTCTGGGAGAAGTTTGGGTTAAATGTATCTGTCGGCGTCGGGAGACAGTGTTTTGGCCTTGGGTGGGTTTGAAGGCCAGAGAATTCTCCTGCTGTACTGACGTCGTCCTTCCTGACTTAAGCCGGATGGGGAAATGCATAGGAGAGGCCTAAGTGCACTTAAAGGAAAACAACAGCGATTTATTTTCGGTGTGTTGTCTCCTGACCCTGTTCCCTCTTTTGTTGCCCACTGATTGTCCTCCTTTCCACATGTGCCAGTCATTGGGCTGCAGGTGCTTGATGGCCTGCAGACCATTGAGCATCAGCACACTGCGCTAATTGCCTTATCTCAGCCAACAAAGCAACAGCCCCGCCTTGCTGTCAGTTGTTAAATGCAATTCAACACATGGAATATCTGGAGGCTGTCATCTGGTGGCTTGCATTATCTAAACATGCCGTTTTTGGAGGCGCTGTGCTATTTGTACCGACTCCAATAAGGAAAACAGCTTTCTACTGTGTGGAGTGATCTGCAGGCGTTTGCTTATTGCTCAGGGACCTTTTTGTGTGTTTCTGAGCCAAAGCGTCTGTCCGTAGCCCTCCAACCGGCACTCAGACTGCCGGCGTAAGTGGAGTCACATGTTATTTTTGTGTTGAGTGTGGAGTCAGTGTCCTTATGTAAGTGGTTTTACACACACACAAACTCTCATACACACACTTAGCATTGAATGATGGCCATCTCAGTTTTATGCACAGCGCAATCATTTCCACTCCCCAAGTCTGGTATTGACTTTTCTATTGATGCCGCGGTATAAAATGGGCAAAAAACTGAAAGCAAAAATAAATAAAATCAGTCCACATATAATGTACTTACTACAATGATGACAGGTTGTGATACTTGCCATGAAATCCAGTTTCAGCAGCAACAGAGAGCGGCTAGTCATCCAAGGCTATTAATACAAAAAATTCTGCTTATTCTGTGCATGTTTCACACGAATGTTTATGAAGTTATTTAAAAGCTGTGGCTACAGATGGAATCGAGTTGCTAGAAGGGAGGTTCCTTTCTGCTTCTGCTGGCTTTCTTTGTTCTGCAAATCAGGAGGTTTTGAAATGTCTCAGACCTGTGGTGCAGAGATAGGGCTGGGTGATATGGCCAAAAGTCTTACTGCGATAATGGTCATATTAGTTTAGATTATACTGAGAATTTTCATGTAAAATCATTATTTGTTTGAAGATTACAGGCTGTTTTAAGATTGTTAGTACTATATTGAATTGTTTCAGTTATCTTGGCCCAACCATTGCTCCATGTTGGACAGTGATATTAAATAAATCACTGATATACACTCAAGGGTTCTTAATACATTTGTTTTGTATTTCATACACAATAGAGAATAAAGTATTGGTCAGAAAGCAGGCCTGCCCTCTTTTCAGAGCCTCCAGCAGGCCTTTCTCTCCACCACTTATTAAACATGATAATACATGCGGTACGACTGTGTGACGTAAATCTGCAATAAATAAGGCATATGTGGAATGCAGTAATATATACTATCCTATTTTACTATCGTTCTAGTGATTTTCTGACTGACACTGTGGGGCTGCTGTTTTGAAGGCCAGCTTAGAAAATGAGACCCGCAACTCATTGCAAATTCGGCAAATATTTCATAGATCTGACAAACCTTGTACTATAAAATGACAATAAGAGCGGATACCAGAGTAAACAGAAATAACTGGCCAAACTGAAGTTTGATCTCTGCTTGCGTGTGAAGCCATAAGGATTAACAAGACTGAACTTGAGAGGACTTTTCATTGTCTAAAGTAGTTTATAAGTGATTTAGCTTACATTGTTATTTGATAAACCTACTTTCATAGTTTTTCTCCTTTAGATGGATAGTCATGATTCAGTAACAGGCAGTGACATGAAATGCGTCCATCAAGTTGATGCTGAAAATGTATTGTTTGTCAGAAAATCCAGGTATAAAAATTAATTGTTTTTGTTTTTTTTCACTGTAGGTTTGTGTCCCTCACAAGTCTCTAGAGCGTTCCTCACTGCTGGCTTCTAAGGCAATGCTTTGCTAGGAAATGGGCACATCCTTTGACGCTCAAGCCAAAAACTGTAGACTCACTGACTGTTTAATTCTGCTGTGATGTTTAATTCTGCTGTGATGTATAGATTAATATCTCCACGTTGAGTCCAAAGCCTATCATCAACATGCATCACAATCCTGTTTTGAGATCGTCTCCTTGCTTTTGAATGAAATGTGGTAACAGCTTGTCTGAGGTTCTTGTAGAAACCATGAAAAAGTTCCACACTCCCAGTATTTTTACTTTTTATCAGCTGCCACATTTTTTGTTTGTACATGAATGCAGTCTGGCATTTTGGTTCTTTAATTGTAGGCCTGTTTAATCTTTCGCTGTTTAATTGTTGCTACAGTACATGATATAGAGAAGGTAGCTCAGTGGGTAGGATACTTGCCTCCAGACCAAGAGGTCATGGGTTCGAATCCTACCTTCAGCAAACCACCA
>JBBPCW010197743.1:0-15598 GCA_037974425.1 Phenacogrammus interruptus
TGTGTGTGTGTGTGTGTGTGTGTGTGTGTGTGTGTGTGTGTGTGTGTGTGTGTGTGTGTGTGTGTGTGTGTGTTGGAAGGCATGCAAAATCTTCTCCAATGACAGGAAAACGGTACTAAAACTTTTCCCTTCTCCCTGTCCAACCCAGTAAAGCCTTCGTAGACAGAAACGTGCACTTTGAACTGAGATACATTAGTGTGTGAAGAATGTAGGATATTAAGAATGTGTCACCAGGGAGCGATTGCATTGAAGCCGATGTGTTACGAGTCTCAGCAGCCACATGAAAAATAACCTATAATTGCTTCCCTCTTGAGTACAAACGTGTGCCAAGATCACCAGCGGCTCGGTTTAAGGTTGTTCAGAGGGACAACTTTCCAAGTGGACCACCGAGGATTGCGGTTTGATCTTGGAGGGTCTATTAATGTTCTTGATTAAACTGGAAACTTGCTTTGGTAGTGTTACGTCACATGCGATATTAAGAGTCATTATTCTAAAGATACGAGCTTCCAAGTAAGAGGAGTAATGTCCCATTAGGTCAGAAGTGGCTAACAGACGTAGTGTATCATAGACCTGCGCAGTGTGGATCAAATTCTGTATTGCCGTGAAATTGAAACTGAGATTTTGATGTATTTTACAGTGGGACAGGTAGGGCGATTTGGAGAAAATGTCTAATTGTGATTAAAATAGCTATTATTTTCTATAAATTAAAATACAGGCAGACTATTTTGAGCCAGAAGACAAAAGAAATCCTTTTTTGGCATAAGGCTTGAACACTGAATATAGTGTGCCTGGTATAATTATGTAATAAATAATGTACATTTTATTAATCAGAACACACGTTTGACAGTCACATTTGAATTTGACTAACTATTATATATAAATATCTCAAAGCAAAATATTGCAGTAAGGAAACAAATTTGCAATCACTGAAAGCAATTTTGATTTAGGTACATGCTTAATATTATTGTCATGAAGCTGCTGCTCTACGGCTTCAACCAATGAGTAGTAATGAATTTTTTTAAAATTCTGTTTCCACAATGCTTTTGGGAGCCGAGAGAAATTGTGTATATATAATGGCCTACAAAGCTGTTCTTGTGTTTATTTATTTATTGGTTTGTTTGTTTATTTTTTATTTATGTGAGGCATCCTGTTCGCAGTTTAAGGTAAAGCAAAACTGAGACGCCATTCAGCTATCAGAAGATATTTACATAGAAGTGTATTAGATTACATCACTGTATTAGGCTGAAGGACTGCATTAGAGCTCTGCGAGAGATGCTGATAGAGGCTTCTTCAGTTCAGGCAGCCTGAGCTGGAGTCTCCTCCTTCTTCTTCTGCGCTGGTGGTCAGACAGCACTCTCCGGACCCAAACAACAGACTCGTTTGTTGTTCCCCCCGGGGGCTCGGAATTCGCTCAGCCGACATTGGCATGGTTTCCTGCTCTGGGTGCCAAGGCCAGTGACTGATCAGCAGGAGACGCACACACACATTCACTCTCTCCCTACTGTCTGGGTGTCTGTCTGGCTCTCCAGCATTTCCTCTGTCTCTCATGACATTTGGTCCTAAAAAGATCAGTATATATCTTTCTTTCTTTCTTGCTCTCTCTCTCTCTGTCTCCCTCTGTCTCTATCTGTCTGTCTGTCTATGCCGTTCTCTCTCTCTCTCTCTCTCTCTCTCGGTCTGTCTCTCTCTCTCTCTCGGTCTGTCTTTCTCTATCTCGGTCTGTCTCTGTCTCCCTCTCTTATTTTGATTTCTTTCATAGTTTCCCAAAATGTATAAAACAACTGTTCCAGGTTCTAACCTGTTTTGTTTGGAAACTGGATGTTGTTAGATGGCTGCCATGTGTCATCGACTGCATCTAAGTTCACCTTGCTGTTCACCCGGAACGATAAGTTTATCAGCCATTGTGTAAACACATCCTTCTCTTTGCTTTGGCAGGGCCCTGACTTCTCTTTTGTGCGTGCACGTGTGTAAATCCTTTCCTCATGCTAAAGGGAAAGATTCCGCTTTTGGGCTCTTGATGTTTTGCAGGGGGGTGGGCCTGAGGCCCAGTGGCCCCCTGGACCCCCATAAGGGCCCAGCAGCTGAAACTCTACACTGTGAAGTCTCAGTCACTGGGGTAATTTACCGTTCCCATCTGCCCCTTTCGTCTCACGGAAGTGGTCCCTCCGTTTGTGATAATGGACGGGGGGCTTTGGGGTGGCACGGTCATATGTTTAAAGAATCCTGACTGCCTCTACACATGCAGACACACACACACACACACACAATCACGCAACCTCTCGACCTCCCTCTCCTGAGGCCGATATCACTGGCTTGTGATTTAGAGTAATAATAAAATTACCACGTCTCTGGAAGCAGACAGGGCACCCGTAACATCTGGCTCTAATAGAGTTATGACTGATGGAGACGGATGCTCTCCAAGCCAACATGAACACGAGAGGTCGCCGGGCAGGAGGCTCCAGAAGAAACGAACACACCTGATTCCTCCTCTCAGTCTCCTTCTCTTTCTCTTGTGCTTTTTTAATAGGCGCCGGTACGGCCTTGCATCACTTCTCCTTTGAGATGGCAGAATAAGAGTAAACAATTTGAATGCTGGTTTAAAGTTTGTCTCCTCCCACCACGTCCTCAGGGTCCCTCTGGCTTGGTTTCATTCACAACACGCTGAAGTACCAAATTCTTGGACTTTCTATGGGATTTCAGATGCTAAGTACAAAACATGAAATTCTTTATAAAATCAGTGTTTAGAAACTCATCATCTATATCCTAATTCTTTGAGAGTTGAGGAAAAAGAGTGGAACGAGTGGAGATTTTTGAGAAGAAAACTCTTCATTGCCATCAGGCGTCATCTATTGAAGAATGTTTTTTTGGGGGGTGGAATTTTTCTCTTGCCCGTCGTGAAAGCTGCGTTTGAGACACGCAGACAAAGGCTATCTTGTGTGCCTGAAGGAGGGCGAACTGTGGCAGGACTGTCTGGCTGGGGCGGACGCAGCATTCTGTCTGGACCGGAGAGAAAGCGAGCTGGGCCAGACGCTATTGTGTGCCCGCAGCAGGCAGCTTGACACTGCCTTTCTGCACACGGTGAGAGAGGTCACCACTCAGGCCACGTGGACGAGTTCCGTCTGTGTTGTGACTGTGCTGCCCAGTGTCTGCACAGACCCCAAGAAACACCCGCGTGGCCACCAGGTGGACATTCAGCTGTAGCTAACAACCAACTATTCGAAGGGTGCAAAGACATACTCATGCAAAGCTGGATGGGGGAAGGCAAAGCAGTGACTAATGAGATGTGAAACAGTGAGGAAGAATTACTTCTAATTATAATAAATATAATAAAATAATAGTAATATACAGTTAAGCTGCTGTAACAATACTGCTGCAAAGAGAAACTGTAAAATATAATGTAATATTAAACTGTACACTAAACCACACTAAATCTTTCTGACTGGCCTCTCTGAGACACATGTACAGATATCTGATCTGAATTCGATTTGAAAACGCCTTGAAATCTGGTAAATGTATTGGGGAAAATGTCATATTCCATGTGTCCTTCTCAGATCAGAATGGTGGCTAAATCAGATTTGAGCTCACTATCAGAAAAACAAATGGCATAAATGATTCTTTGCATGGTTAAATGGTTCTTCTCAATGTTCAAAACTCTGTTGAATGCTTTTCTTTGAAAAACAAAATGGTTTCATGTTGCACCTAAAAGGGTTCCATGCTTTTTTTGAGTAAAGAATATTTCCTGCTTAGAGGGTTTTCAAACATTAGCCATCAAATACAGGTAAAACATGTCCATTCTCCGTGCAAAATAATACATTTAGTAGGTCTATAATGTATACATAATATGAAGCTTCTTTGCCATTTGCCATAAAGGTCATTAAACATAGCTTCTTTAAACTTCAAAAGGTTCTTCAAACTCGTACATCTCATTTGCAAAAATGGTCCCATACAGGTTTTGAAGAACCATGCTTAAAATGTTAACAAGGGTATCCGAGTGAACAGGACTGTAGAGTGTTCTATTCTTGAGAAAACCCTGAATTATTGAAAATAAAGCTAAAATAAAAATCCATCGTTGTAAACAGGGCTGTGGAGAGCTCTAACTTGACAAATGTGTAGAAATCGTTTTTCATTCTGTATTGTTATATATGCAGTTGTAACATAATGGACATAATGGGTAGTGGTGGTAAATCACAACACAGCACCTACCCATCCACACTCCCCAACCCCACCACCCAGGTAAAAAAAAAAGATCTATAATGCACTTATGGAACCAAATTCTCTGTCTTTCTTTAAATACACAATAAAATACAGAATTAAACTAAATAACCTCTGAGGCCCAATTGTTTCACTTTACGCAGTATAAGCCATCATTGAACAAAAACACAGTTATTTATATGACAAGTGATTTACAACCTCTGCATGGTTGAGTTCATTTTATTTACAGTGCGAGAATTTTGTGCTTTCGAAAAACAAACTGTGTGGAACGATCCTGGAAGTCTGAGCGCTGCGAGTTTTATTCATGCGGTTTCTTAGTGGCCAGTTGGCGGCCTCTGCTTTGCACTCGCTGTTATTGGTCTCTTCCATATTGGCAGCTCAGCCTGCCTTCTGTACAGAGCAGACTGCTTCAGGAAGCTGCTGCGGAAAGAGTTTAGAGCCCAGGTTTGGAGAGGACAGAATCTCAGGGTGGTACCTGAGTGACATGATATGCTCTTAACAAGCCTCAGGGTCTTTTTCAGGGCTCGAAAACGGTCACTGGGAGCTCCGCACACCGTCTGCTTAACTGGACCTCATGACCTGCCTCCCAGACAGACTGCTGACATCTCAGGACAGCGTGTTTTCTGGCTCGGCAGATCCTATTTGAGATGTTGCATCTACTGTAATTGAATCACTGCCCTCATGGACCACTATTACTTTTGCCAATTAGGTATTTTTAACCAATTTGATTTGTGGTCCTGTGAGTCTGGCCAGCAAGTCTGTCTGGGCTGTGTTGTTTGTGTTTTTGTTGTTGGTGTGTCTGTCTACGTGTCTGAAAGCGCTTCAGGGTCTGCGCGTGCCTCTGTTCGAGAGACTTGGGTGAGTATGCGAAAGCATTGCTCCTCAGTATGCCAACATTGCTAAGAATGACTGCAGTTTAGCAGTTAGGATCATGCCATTCTGATCAGCTTCTTTTCTTGCAGAGCCATTAACATTTCTATGTAAAGTACCGAGGATAATTGTTTAAGGTAATATCCTGGTCAAGTATGAATGGTAGGGGGGGCTAATGTGTACTGTACGGCCTGAGGCTTAAGGTTGGGCTTGTTTATGTGCAGGTTAAGTGTAGGGAAAAGGCTTCATTTCCCAACAATGTGTTTCTAATGTTCTGGAGCCAGGCTGTTGAAGGACTGGGCTCAATGAGTTACAAGCACTGCAGACATCACTGTAACTCAAACGCTTTCTTACATAACGGCCCTTACAGTGCTGGGAAATTCATGCTTGTTTAGGAGGTTGTAGCACGGGAGCGGACATGGCCTGTGTGCTGCTTGGTGTTTTTTCCACTCATTGATCCTAATCAGTTTCTTCAGTTTTCCTATAAATAAAAACTCCAGGCAGTCTTTATGTTGTCCATTGATAATGATGATGAATAAATGATGACTGGTAATTATATCCAGTGTTAGCCCAGTCCTTGTGTGTTCCAGTGCTATTTAGTATTGTCTCTTTTTGGCGTAACACACCCCGTTTGACCAGTGGGATTTATAAGTGATAAGTTGAATCACATGTGTGCGAGATGCAAGAAATTATATTCTTAACAAGTCAAAAAATCTTGAAAGTATTTTCTCATTTTGGTAACAGCTGACTTGAATGTGTCAGATAATTTCCCTTGTTTTAAGAATACTTAGCAAGTGAGATTGTCTCACTATATTTAGCTTGTTTCAAGTGCCTCTTGTTTTGTTTTGTTTTTTACTATATTTTACTGTTCTCTTTTGCAGTGCAAGTTATATTAGGGAAAGCAGACGTCTGAAAGATTAAAATTCTTAATTAATTTTTGCAATCTTAATATATCGACTTAGTGAATACTTGGATGACCAAGAAATCTGATGGTCATTATTACCTGTTTTTAGCAGTCTGAATATTTTCCACAAGGTTGTGCTATTAGGACTTAAATCATTTTTGTGAGTATTATTGAAAGAGAGGAAACCACACCATGGTGGTAGATGCCTAGTGGGTTAAACACTCGCCTGTGAAACCTGATGACCACAAGCTCAGCTCCCCACTTTCTACCTTTGTGTCCCTGACAAAACACTCTGATTAATTAATTATTGTAAGTTGCTATGGATAAGAGCATCAGCTAAATGTCATAACTACTTTGGTGTATATGCCACATTTTACACATTGCAGTTAAATTTTAAAGGACTACTCTGTAATTAAACCAGGGTCCCTGTGGATCCTTGACAAGTATTGAAAAGTCTTTAAAAATGTTTACGTTAATGTAGGCCTTGAAAGGTATTGAAAGCCTGGAAGTCTGGGATTTTAAAAGTGGTGGTATTAAATTAATTCTAGGGTGAAATGAAGCAATGATATCTGTTTTTGGATAGCCTACACACGCCCCTGTTTTTTTTAATATTTTAAATTTAAACCAGCACACGTCACTGCCTATAGCACAGGGGGCAGTGTTTACCCCATTGGCCGATATGAAAGAGAAGACATAGTGTTGCATGTGTGTAGCTGGTGCGTAGCAGAGAGACTGGTTTCCCCTAAAACTAGTGAGTGTAGAAGAGGTAAAAGCAAATTCAATGAGAGATGGTTGGAGGATGAGAAACACGGTTTCACAGGTTGAAAGACATTTTATGATAAAGCTGTTGCTCCAATAAATACAGTTTGTTCCTTGTTGAAATCAACAAAATTCTAGGCTATTGTTATTTTGCTGCTGTGATGGTCTTCATTTTTCTTCTTAGAGGTCTTGAAAAGTTGAATTTGCATATCAAAAATGTGCAGCTACCCTGTTAAACATGCACTTGTTTTGTGTTCATAATAAGCTGATCATATCCATGGTACACTCACAAAGCATGCTTTCTCATATTTAACATTGAAAATTCTTTATTTTACACATACATAGTTAGACAAGTAATAATAACAATAATAATAATAATGCATTTTATTTGTCAGCGCCTTTCATGACTCTCAAGGTCACTTTACAGGAAATGAGCCTCTAATTTGGAAAGCCAATACCGGTCATGCTCATTTTATTTTTTATTTTTCATTTTGTTATTGATCCCCAAGGACTTTTCTTTGTCCTCTGCATTTAAACCATCTACCTGAGTGTAGCAATGGTTCCGAGGCGCAGTGTGTGCGAGTCGTACCTCTAGCTGTCCTTGGGATTCGAACCCACGGCCTTCTGATCACAGGGGCAACTTCCTAACCAGAAGGACACTAGCTGCCCTGTAGCATCAATAGGACTCAAGCTCACTGATGAGGGGCCAACACTTATCGTGCCACACTTGATGCTAGTTCTTTCTTCTCAGCTTGGTACATTTTAGGTCTTTTGCCTATAAGCTTTAACCCAGTAGAATCTCATGCCAAGAAATGGTTGGAAGTAACATTGCTTGAAAGTATCCCTGCTTTGCATTTGGAAGACACATTTATAAATTTGGTTTTTACTTCCACAGAACTTAGCTGGACACCATATTCCTGTAATGCTGTTTTAATATGCCACATTTGGAACGAGTTTTGAAATTTGCTGAGAGTACATTTTTTATGCCCTTAAAACTGGTCCGCATCTACTTCAGATTTTGCACTGACTGAAAATAGTGCACTGCAGTGCTTTGGAACTGCGAAATATGTTGACATGAAGTTGACTTTCTGGTTTAGAATATGAAGCCCATTGTTTGGATTTTATTTTCTCTAACCTCCAGCTTGTTTGCATTGTCTAACATTCTTTGCACATGACCCACGTTGCCCCAGTCCTGTTAATGTTATCTTGATGGTGGAAATTCATATTGACGTATAGACTTGATAAAGACCAAAGATCTTCGTTTTTGCCCTCTAGAATAATGGAGAGAGAACAATAATGGTTCTACTGCTATGGTGATTGCCTCATCTAAATAAAGGAAACAGTATTTTCCAAGACACATGCTTTATATTACCGATGTTGATAAACTCCTCCTCCACGAGTGACAAATGAGGGACGAGGGTTGCATTTGGCTAAATTTGAGATTCCAGTGATAACAATGCTGCTCTTCCAGTATAAATCCTTGACGATGTAATTCTGTTGGACCATGATTTTTTAATGGTTACATGATGGATGAGTTAGGTGACATTAAATATCGACAAATTATGTTGCGGTTGTAGATCTAAGTTCTTTGTATTAAACAATTGATTATTGTACTTCAGTTCCTGAAGCTTCTCTAGAAGATGTCCCTGAGTCAGTGTTTTTCTTGTCCACATTCTAGAATCTTAAGCATTCTGCTGCGAGATCAAGGTGCCAGAAGATATTGAGCAATAACTTCATGGACACACTGCATACATGCACACGTATTGTCATACTGCTTGGCCAGCACATTCTTGTTTTGAAACATGAACATGATTTTGGCCGAAGCTCTGGCTCTGAGCTACTTCATCAGGAATGTTTCTCCTCTGAGGAATCCCCAGCAACGGCCTTTTTGCAGCTTCACATGAAATATCGTTCCATTTATTTAGAAGAGGACATCTCTGCAAATAGAGACTGCAGCCTGGAGAATTTGAACGGAGGGGCCAGTGGACAGGTTTGTGATTTGCAGCGAGTCTAATTTAACATTACGTGTAGCTTTTGATCTTCAGGAAAATGTCCGCTTGGAATCTCAAATCTCAACTACTTTTTCTTAGATGTGGTTGACCAGACAAAATATTTGGAGCCCAAATTTTGATTCTTAATTTAGAGCTTGAGGTTCAAAACTAACATTGCTAATAAAGTCACTAGTTACCCAAACAGTTTCTGTAAACACAGCTCCAAAACTTTCAGTCCACTCAAACCACCATGCTTTGCACAGACATTTAGACAAGAGGTTCAGCCTTCTTGCACAAAATGACTATAGCAGTGAGGTGTTGCTCATTTTATAGGTCATGGTAAATCATACTGATGAAGTTTGTGTCACTTTAGTGAAGAGTTTTTGCCAAAAGGATTTTGGTGACTACTGGGCTTTGTTTGTTAGCGATGTTAGCCTTGTAGCCCCAGTGCTAAGCTGAAGAAGCAACATTTCTCTGATCGACCACCAGAATTCTGTAAAGATATTGATGCCAACCTGGTGGTCTTCTTCAGCCAACTGTAGAAAAACATAATTACATGAGTGCATAGAAGAGACTGAATAAAATATTACAATTACTGTTATGTATTCATTCTGAATGGCCCCGTATAGAACATTCTTTGCAGTGACTGCAGCAAGGATTTTCATTTTTATGTTTTTCCTCCAATCAGATATCGTAATTCATGCCCTGAGGATGAATCTGGATCTCTGTAAAGCTCATTTGGCTTTTATAGAAAACATTATACAAGTATACTATGGTTGAATTGAATTGGTTTCTAACAGAGTCTTTAAGGACCTCTAGCTACTCCACACCAGCCCAGCTGCCAGCACAGCTGAGCCAGATATTCAGCGTTTGATTACCTGATTTAGGTGTGTTGAGAAATGAAATCGAGCAAAAATGCGGGCTGCCTCTAGGCCCTTGAGTATTAGCAGGGGAACCATTGATTTAGAGTTAAACAAGTCATTGGAATGTTATGGCTGTCCAAGCTTGAGTTTCGAGCATTAATGATCCCTAAAAAAGCAGTTCTCCTGCTGTCGACATGCTTTAAGACATGGACGTTTCTATTGCGAAACTCGGTACAGTATAGCTACAGGTGTTTGCATGTGCCCGTGTGTGTATTTGCATGCAATTCTTTCCCGATTATTTTAGTACAATAAGCTCATGTTAAAGGAATTTGACTAAATACAAACCAAACACACCACCTAAACTGACCAGTTACTTTATATATGCCCTTCAATTTTGGTGACTGTCAGAATTACTAGACAAAGCATATGTGAACACTTGTTGATGTAATAAAGTGATGAATAGGATAAAACGGAGAATAACCCCCAACTCCCCCAGTTTAATCGCTCACCATGGCTATTTTCCACACAGATACCAGAATAAGAGGCTTTTCTAACTGACACATTCAACCATGTAAATAAAGGCACGTAAATATGAAGGGAAATATGTGTGTGTGGGTGGGTGGCGTGTGTAGTTCAGGCTCTGATTGATTTCAGATGGATTTGTTGATCATACAATGAGCCGTGTGTGTTGATGTGAGCCTGCCAGCAGGTCACCTGTCAATGCCTGAGGCAAGAAATGTGTGTGTGTTGATCTTGTTACTTTTCTGGATGTTTCTAAGGGTCACTTCCTGCATACACATGGACATGGCAACTCCAAGGCTCCTCTATGGATGGATGGATAGACCTCTTCACAATCTGACAACAATGCACACACCTGGAATGCTGCCAGTTCTCTCCAGTCCAGATGTGAATAGTCAGGCTTGGCATATGTAAAGATACTGTAAATACATTCTATAGCGAGGCAATTAGACAAAGCAAGCAGGCAGGCAGGCCTAGCAACACACACACACACACACACAGAAACAGGGGCTCCACTAGACTGGATAACAGTCCTCCAGTGCACTGCATCCTCATTATAATGGTTCTTGTCTCTTTAATCCATCAGTCTATACAATAAACAATACCAGTTTACCACTACAGCTCTGGATTGGGATCACTGCCAGAATATGCACAGGTTTAAACTGGTCCATGCATGTTAAAATCCAAAATAAACATAAAACCTGTGCTTAACGCTATCAAAACTATCATCAGTTATACACTTAATCCAAATTTTGCACTCGACTGTGAAAGGCCTCTTAAGGTTAAATGCCCTGTTATAGATTCCAAGTAATAACTCCAGCCCATGCAAGTCATGAAGGGATACTGTTGATTAGTTCCTTCAGAGAATAAATAATAATAAAAAAAAGTTGTATTCATTTTCATGTGACTTTGTGTCAAAATTCTTTTCTTTTTTTTTTTGGCTTTTTTTGGGCCTTTATTTTTTTTTGAGTGTGTTCATTGCATAAATTAAATGCAATGTCATGCTAACACATTGATTCGTTAAAGAAAGAATAAGATGGTCATAAACCCATCAAAGTCACTATTATTGTCATAAACAATTAACCAACCATTGTTGCATCATAAATGAGGCTGTCAATTAAGTGCCATTCTTAACATCTGAAAACTATGCTTGTGGTATTGCTTCTCTGACCTAAATGAGTCGTTTCTTAACCATATAAAGATCGCTGTAATGCTGCCGCTGACAGTTAATGTCTAGTTTAGTGTCACTTAGCAGATTTGAGAGGTCCCAGCTGTCTTAGACTGTGGACACACCAAGCCAACTGTTTGCTATCAGACTCCATCAGGCTGTCGGTGAGTGTCTGTGGCTGTCTGACGCCTGCTGTCAGAGCGTTGTGTCCTGCACAGTTGATTGTAGTCAGCCCTTGTCAGTTTTTGGCAGTTTGAGCTTGTGGAATTAGAATTGCTTGTTGACCATGAGTGAGAACGAATGAGGTGAGAAACGAAAGCAAAAAAAAAAAAAAAAAAGCAAAGCAACAAAATGGCATTCTCAAGAACACACCCTTTTTCAGTGGGGTCTGGATTTTAAACATTTGTGCTTTTTTAAATATGTATGTTTATGCTGCCATTAACTTTAGTTATTGTAGTGGCTGAATGCAAAAGAGATAAGATGTGTTTGTGTGTTGATGGAAGGCAATAGCTGGCCCTAGTTCTTCAATGTCCATTGTGTCACCTAACATTAAACAGGCCAGGCAGCCTGCCCAGTCAAACTCAAATGCCACTGAGCTTGGATCAGATATGGACATTGTGATGTAATAGGCAGGCTAATGTTTTCTTCCTACCATTTTGTTTTTATGTGATATGTACTCATTTTTGGCTGAAATGAAATTTTGTGTCTGTTGTCAAATGTAGAGAACAACCAATTTCAGTTTCCAAGTCTGACATAGTTCCTGTAATTGATATAACTGTGTGACATAACAATGTGTTGCACAGGTGACTGTGACTTTAATCACAGAAATTCCTGCTCCTTAAAGAAATAGAAAGCGTTTCTGCAGACATTTAGTTTTTGAGTAGTTTTATTGAACTATGGCGTTGAGTCCCTGGACAGGGAGTAATAAACGGCATGAGGCTCATGTAGTGTTTCCATTATGCTGTTTTATTACGAGAAGTCTATTGAGAGCTGCCCATTCTGGATGTTTGCAGATCTAAGCAATCAACTTCCTACAACATTAATAATCAAAAGCAGGTCTCGGTTAAACACATTTCAAAATAAAGGTGTAGAGAATGTAAAACTAGCTGTAATGTGTTCAGTGTGTTTCACTGCATGATGATTGTTTTCATACATGTTTGATGACCCCACGTTCACCAGCAGCATGCTTGACTTTGAGGGGTCTGCCCCCTGACCTGGATAAATGTAGGGGAAACTTTGTTGTCAGTTGGTGGATCCAGGCCCGATGATACTCTAACATTTAATCATTTTGATACTCTTTCATTGTTCGAGAATGAGATGCTGGTTACATGTCACTCTTGAAGGACAGCATATCTTCTAGTCGGCAGAACTTCTAAAGTAAGGTATGTGTTTGTACGTCACTGGTTTTGGCATAAGACCAATTCTCACCTTGAGTCCATTCCTTCATGTCCAAGCCCATTTTCTACACCCCATGTAGCAAACGTTCACACCATCCGTTGTCCCCCGCAATGCCCTCTGTGACCCACCCTGACCCAGACTGACGACTGGCAGACTGGTGCTGTTGAACTGGCCACAATCCAAGCTGCACTTTCTCAATGCTCCTCTCTTTCGCTCACCTTATCTAGTATACTTGTTGCATTTGATTTTGAGGTTTGAACGAGTTCCATTCAGAAACAATAGACAAGTGTGGCTGTGCTTTCCAAGTCTGCTCAAGCTCTTTGGAGCAACAGGATTGTGTAATTTTTGTAGCAATGAAGTCTCACACAGGGAAATCTTAATCAACATTCTTGGCATGATAGGGGAGCTTTTGCCTCAAAGGATGTTTTGTTTGATTATTTTATTCTTCATTTTTTCCCCTCACTCTCTCCCTGAAGGGCAGTGAGTTTTTTTTGGACGCTGTGCGTCTATGGCCCGTCAGATAGGATAGCTGTAGTGTTTGTGTGAATGTGACACTGGCACTTTTTTTGAGGGAGTTTGATGGGGTCATGAGGGGCCACCGTGAGGAAGTGTAGGCCCCCTCCATGCCAGTGAGGAGGTCTGGGACAGAGCCAAGTGGGCAAGAAGACAATGGCCTGACTTTGAGAATCATTGCCAAAAACACGGGACAAATACTGTTTATGGACTGATGCTCCGCCTCTTTCAATGGGTCCAGTTTTTCTATGGCTTGGCATTTGCTTTAGTCATCTTGTATACAGGTATGCCAGAGAGCTCGAACCAAAAAAAACACGTGAAAAAAATGTTTATGAGTCATGGAGTAAATATCTTCAGTGCTTTTTGGAAACCACACGACCGCATAGTAAACATGTTTTGTACTTTTGCAGGCAATGTGAAGAGTCTATGAGTCTGTTCATTCGACCCATCAAACATGAAAGGAACTAATCTGGTCCTCCTTACCGCTCTCAGTTATTTGCTTTCTCTTTTTTTGGGGGATCCTGCTGGCCACAAGTCAAAGTTCAGAGATCTGGAAAGTGACCTAAATTTAGTAGGCGTGTGGATGAAAGCGGCAGCGGCAAAAACTTGGCCTTGGGGCGGTTGGTGTAATGTCTAGGTGCCGTTTTTAAAACTGAGGTCAAGATTTCTCAGTGACCGTTGCTTTCTGTCTGACCCCTGTACAGACAGATGGACAGATTGTTGAGGAAAAACATGGGCAGCATGTACTGCTTGGATTTATTTGTATGCAAGCTCAAAAAGGATTCCCCAACAGTGCGGCTACACTGTATGTATAGACGTCTGCAGCCACTCTCTTAGAAAGTGAAATTAGCTACTTCTCTCTTGTTAATGCAAAGAAAAGTAATGCCAATAGAACTGGATGCTCTGAAACTAAAAACACTACAGCCAAGTGTTAGATAAAGCAGTAAACTCACCGGAGCAATGGCGCTCCATCAAGTGTCTTCTAAGATGAGTTGAAGTCGTGTTGGACATTCAACACTAATCACCCAACATTAGTACCTGCCTAATGCTCTCAGGGTTGAATGCAGTCAAATCCTCACAACCACTTAATCCTTTACACTTTTGTTTGTAATAAGAAATAGCACAGAGTTGTGTTATGACACAGATGTTTAGCAAAACTATAACTGACCTCATTAGTGGGCTTTGAAAAAAATGCCTGTTTTTTATTCTGTGCACTCTGGCATATGTTGGGCTTTATTTTGTGACTTTAATGGATGGAAAAATTTGTTTATGGTAGCTGCTGAATATCAGATGTACTGCTATGCTACCCAAGCTGGCTTTTCCCAGTTTGTGCTCAGTGGTAATTTGTTTCATAGCAAGGGGGAAAGAGATTTTGGACTTGATCATTTCTTTCAGCTTTTGACTGGTTTTAATTTGTTTTTCATGTTATAGTACAGTATCCAGGAGGATATTCAGTACTGCTGTTCCTTAATGAATCTGCTGTGTATTACCTTGAACTTGGAGAAGTACATGAGTGTTTTTGCAGTCTTGCTCTTTTTCTCTCTTTCTCTTGCTCTCTCAATCACCTTTTCAATTCAGCGCTTCCTTTGCCGCTTTACCTGTCTTTCATCAATAGTGCCAAAGCGAATTTCATGTGGTTTGAGTGGTCAAATGTAATCAACTCGTTCTAGCTTATGTCTCTACTTACAGCTCCCTCTTTACAGCTGGCTCTGATTGCAGGACTGGTGTTAGAGTGCTTAGCGCTCATTTTGCCCTTGCTGATACATT
Organism: Phenacogrammus interruptus; assembly: GCA_037974425.1. Lineage (NCBI taxonomy): Eukaryota > Metazoa > Chordata > Actinopteri > Characiformes > Alestidae > Phenacogrammus > Phenacogrammus interruptus. The sequence goes on from JBBPCW010197743.1 coordinate 14,965, forward strand.
GGAATGTCTTTTGGCTGATGACTTATGCTTGAGACTTTTGTACTTTCATAGAAAGAAGGTTGCATTGTTTTATCTTGGAGCTCATTTTACAGACTTGTGTGTTAACTACTACTTCTCCAAAACAACACACTGATACTGTTAGTTCATAAAAGGGCGTTATTATTATTTATTTTCTATATTATATTATTATTTATTTAAACATGCTCTTGTTTTTATGTATCAAGTCCTACCTATATATTTCATATGTATTTTTCAAATGTAAACTACTTGTAATATTAGGTTCCAAATTGAATTCTTGATGATGATGATTTTCTTCATTTAAAAAATGACTATTAAATCTCAGTGAATGTTCATTTAGTTACCTTAGTCATCACTTTGCAGTCTGAGCATTTTCCTCAAGGAGGAGCTATTAGCAGTCATTTACATTTTAATGTGTTGTCTTTAATTGTGTAAGAGAGGAAAAATAAATCAGCGGGTTCCCACTATAGCGTATGTTTGAAGTAATAATAGTTCATGTATGTGAAGGAAAGTTAAGTGGCTGATGACTTAAATTATGTTTACCGTATTTTTCGGACCATAAGACGCACCGGACCATAAGACGCACCAGTTTTTAGAGAAGGGAAATGAAGAAAAA
>JBBPCW010198163.1:0-15595 GCA_037974425.1 Phenacogrammus interruptus
CTCTCTCTCTCTCTCTCTTTTTTTCTTTTTCTCTCTCTCTCTCTCTCTCTCTCTCTGTGCCTCTCTCTCTCTCTCTCTCTCTCTGTCTCTCTGTCTCTCACTCTCTCTCATAAAACACCAATAAAAGCGTCATACATTAGTTGAAACATATAAAATAAAAAAGAAACACTTGACAAGACCTTAATTGAATTAGTTGAAGGGCAGAAGGTCACTGTTCAAGCAATCTCACCAAATGACATTCTGCAATAAATCTGATTGATTAAAGGTTTCATTAAGATTCAGAGCCCATATGGGCTTTAACCCCAGAGATGTACACAAACTCTTCCCCAGATGCAAGTGACACTTGCATCGTCTATGTCTGAGCAGGTTACATCACAGGCCTTTTAATAGGGTTGTAATCGGGATTCTGTCCATTGTAGAGCTGGTTATTTGCAGACACACCCTCTATTAGCCAGGCTGCTTGGGGACATGGAGTCTGGCAGATAGCAGCTGCTGTGTCATGCTAACTATGGCTTTGCTATTGTCTTTGGCAATCATGCTCACACCAGTCGAGCCTTAATCAATCAGAGTCAGTGCCAGGCAAATGTAAGGAGCAAATATGGTTACATAATTTGCTGTGTGCCTTTCGGCACTTAGGCCTTTCACCCAAATGGTAATGATCCAACTCGATCCTAAGCTCTTTCTTCAAAGATCACTTTACCGCAAGGCTTGCAAAATAGCAGTTTTCAGCATGCCAATTTGTCTAATGTCCCCCTGTCTGCCCTTCTCATGCTGCCATCCATACAACTGTAGAGCTGCAATAGCTGGGATCTTTGGGGATGGTTGAATAAAGGTTGAAACACATCTTGCATATCCTCCAAGGCCCTTTGGTCTTTCAAGGAAAGACGTGTGCTACCTTGAAATGATCTATGTTAGCAACATCTCCCCAAAACAATCTAGAAAGCACCCCTCCTGACTGTCCGTAAGGACACAGTAATCACAAACATTAGATTTCAGGGCTGTGGGAGGAAGACTGATCTTTAGAATTGCACGTACGTTAACATTAACAGGTGTGAACATTTCCTGTACTTTAATAATTTCCTTTTGTTAAATAGGAGGGTTTGGGGGGGTACAGAAAAACTGAAAAGGCACTCTGAAACACCCTGAAAAGGTTGCCAGTCAATTACAGGGCAATAATGAAAACTAATTGTAAACAACTGTCAAAACATAATTCAACATAACTATTTAAAAATAAAATTCTATAATATAAATTACATTTTGTGAATTTCCAACTAGGTGTTCGAACTTGGTAGTTATAATATAAAGTAGGTGTTCCAACTAGGTAGTTATAATATAAAGGTTTCTCAATGGTTTTTGACTTCTAGAGGGAAAAACACTCACACACCTCAAGTACTGAAAAAAAAACCTGTAAAATGTTCTTAAGGGAAAAAACTTTGTGTCACATTGCTCAAAAAACACTTTTTGGCTCCTTCAGGTGAGGATAGAAGCCACAAGTTTGTTGCTGATGCCATTCTGTTATATGATCATTCTTAGTTTCTTCACCACGGCCGAATCACTTCTATGGGTTGGGGGTGTGTACAGCTTGGTTAAATAGGTTGTATTGTTACAGAATTCAATCTGACTGCTCACTGATGCAGAGACAAAGGTGTGGTGTAAGATTTCTGTCACATGTGATTATCTCCAAAGAATCCGCTGTCATAAAGATGTAAACAAAAGGCAAGTGCATCACCTGATATAAGGACCTGTAGACTTACAGTGTTAAACTAAACAGGCTGTAGCGGCTTAAAGGAGAAATATAATGTGAATGTTCAAATAATGCATTAAACTCTTGAAAACAACACCACGGTGTTGGTAAAAAAAAAACGTTATATAGATGTTAAAGATGTGGGTGACTTTCTGAATCCCTTTACATTCATTTACACATATCATCAGTTTACTGGTACAAATATATGATACAGGCTTCAAGTAAACCCATGCAGCCGGGTGACTAACTCCTTATATCACTAATATCAAAGAGTGAGTCTGGCTGCGCTGCCAGAGTTCATAGTGCCCATCACTGTAACATGTCAACATCATTATGCAGAATTCAGCTTTACTATATTTAAAATATATATATGTGTGTGTATACATATATACATATATATAATTAAAATCCAGAAAGTTGTTTATTTGTTTCAATGTTAGAAAATCTACCTGTAGAATAAAACAAGCACACACTTCTTATTTCTGGTGTGACATGTACAAAATACAGGTTAAAGATTAATGTGTGCAACATACATTTTTTCTGGTGCATTATGACTGATTGATATATATATGGATTCGTACATACATGTTTAATATGCACAAATGTTTATATTTATAGTTTTTAATCTTGTATAGTGTACTTTTATATTATACTGTTATGTTATATAGGATTTTTACGTGTTCTGTCAAATTTGCTGCAGTAACAATGCAAATAATAAAGGTTGATCTTATCTTAAAACAAACATAATAAAAAGGGTTGAGCCCAGTATTGACCACCTTAAAGTGATATTACACTCTTTTTACCTTCTTGCTAGACTCCATCTCGTGCAGGTTGCCAGAAAAGTAAAGAACCCCCTTTCCTTCTGCCGGCACAATGAACGTTAAGTTCAGAAAGCCTTTAGAGCTTCGTTGGAATGAAAATCACCTAACAGAGCATTACTGAAAAGCTCATCGGAAGTACTCTTTATCCGAAGTTCATCTTCCTAATGTCCTCCTGCAGAAAATCTTCATATCCCTCCTGGTTCAGGTTTGGAGCGTGTTGACAGTCCTGCATGGCTGTGTGTAGGAATAAGCCGGTTAATATAATTTCCGAAGCGGCCGCTGTGATTGGCTGAGAGGAGGATGCTCCTGGTAAACACGTGCTCCTGGTGAAGCGCACTGATTGGCTGCACGCACTGTATGCTAGGGCCCTCCTGCACGAGAACCAAGAAGAGGATGTTATACGTTATATGTTTGTTTATTTATTTACTTTTTTAAAGTATAGAGGTCATAATTCTGGGTCTATAAATACTTTCTTACCAGTTTTGCTCTATTTTTAATATTATGTTCTGACTATATGTCAAATAATATATAACGTCATATATTATATGTCAAATTGAGAATATACACTGAATGGACAAAAGTATTGGGACACCTCACCATTACACTAACAAGGACTTTAATAACAGTTTATTCAAACACATTGACTTTACTATGGAGTTGGTCCCCCTTTGCAGCTATAACAGCTTCCACGCTTTCCACAAGACTTTGTAGTTTCTGTGTGAATTTGTGCCCCTTAATTCTGTAGAGCATTTATGAGGTCAGACACTGATGTTGGATACGAAGGTCTGGCTCACAATCTTCGTTCCAGTTCATCTCAAGGGTGCTGGATGGGGTTGAGGTCAGGGGGCGGGCCAGTCAAGTTCATCCCATCTACACTGAGCTCATCCGGCCATGTCTTCAGCACTGGGCCTCAGTCATGGTGGAACAGGGTGGAAAGCTTTTTCCCCCAAAAGGCGTCCACAAAGTTGGAAGAATGGTGTTTGTCCAAAATGCTGAAGCATTAAGTTTGTCCTTCACTGGAAGTAAGGGGCCTTTGCCCAAACTTTGAAAAACAATACTGTCCCAATACGTTTGTCCATATAGTGTATCAGTATCAGACACAAAAGAAAATATAAGAAGCAATTCAGTCTGCAAAAATTTTGCAGAGTGAGGAACTGTTCCTCCTGTTCAGTACCATCAGTGCTGGGGCAGCTCTTTATGGCTCTCAGTGCCACATTTGAAACATATAGCACAGATGCACACTGTGGATGTTGTGACTGACATGAAGGCAATGGTCAATAAAAGCTAATCAGAATAATTCACTTCGTCAGGACGATAAAGCGCCGCTCCTACAGGCTGTGTACACAACTAGATTGAAGCCAGGTACACACTGTGTGCTACAGATTCTTAATCGGTGTTCTAGTAAGGATTACTCTAAAGATCTGTTAACCCTTTCAACCCTGTTAACCCTCTCTATCCCACAATAATTGCATTTTCAGTTTGCGTTTTTTGTAATAGCTTTTGAATAATGGTGAGTAGCTACTGGGTGCCGAGATTCATCACTGTGCTGTGTTGATTGACTCTGTAAATATGTCATTTGTCCAAAAAAACGACTGGAAAGACACAATTAACCACATCCTTCATTTAGTTTTTTCTCTTGGAGAGGAAATTATTGACCTTTTTATCCCAATTCCAATGCAGCTGTCCCAAATCAAGTTGAATGCATTGTTTCACATCATAAATGTGATTTCTCAGTGTTCAGGAGAACAAAAGGAAGGTGAGAATGCTTGAGGTAGGACACATTTTTCAGTAGGGCTTGGTAATGAGGGAAGTGGGAGAGTGAGAAGATGTCATTGTCACTTTATCCCAGTGCTCCATCCCAACCTTTGTTCATTTCAGCAGGGGAGAATCCGGCAAAACCGTAAGCAAAAATAAAGGAAAAAACGGATCTTTTGTATGATCCCGGATAAGACGTACTTGCCTTCGCCAAACAAAAGAGAGAGGAAAACCATTCTGTTTACTTTGGTTGCTCATGATTAAATCAAGGTTCTTTGAAAGTCATTCTAAACAATAACAGACTGTTATAAATCAAAGACTGGGTGGGTTAGGTGCTATCAACAAGTTGGTATTGTTCAATAATTCAAAGAACTCAAGTTCTAAAAAATACTCAAATACCAATTCGCTTTATAATCTATTACTTTATAGAAGAAAATGTGCTTCGTGTTTTGTAATTTCGTTTGTCACCCACATATTATTAGCAACTCCTATTATTATTAAAAAATGACGCTGGCAGCATGGTGCACCATTATAAATGTTCGTACAATTAAAGGCACAATCAACCGAACAAAGCATGTTTCTTTAATTATCACCGTAATTAGCAGTGTTCAGGCACTCCTAGCATTTAATAAATACATAGTCAACATTAAAGCTTTGCTTGTAGTTATGTAATAAGGACTTATTTTATTATATAATCAGCCTTTAATTTTGATAAGTTATATTTTCAATATAGTTAAACTGAAAATTAAACTTCTGCTAACCCTGGCTACAATCAACATTATAAAGGGCTTGGATGGATTAAAAACAGTTTACTAAATAGGTCATAAACACCTTGAAAATCATTTATAAGCAGATATAAAACAAATAAAAAGGGTAACATATGTCATACTGTACCATTATTTGCTGTTGTAAAGGTACCCAACATTGTAAAAAGACTCTGGGAAGTTCCTGCCATTGTTCTGGTAGCTTTTAATACTGATCCTACTGAACTATTTCTATCATGAATCAGTGTGGAAGATCTGGCTGATGGTGGAATGTTCATTAAGGTTCACTTTATGAACATTTTCAGGTTCAAGACTAATGCGACGGGAAAGCCTTGTGTCATTTCCCAGTGGAGCAGCAGGTAATCTACCGCAACGCCCAGCACCCCTTTCTGAAAGCATTCGCTATTTTTAAACTTATCAATAGTAACACCACTGACATTGTCAATGACACTGAGCAGGCATGACATGAAAAAGGTCATGTTCTGTTTTAAGCACAGATCATGAGCACGCACTACAGGAGAGCCTTCTTGTTTTTAGTCTTTGCTCTTTGTAAAAGGAGAAATTGTACCTCACTCCTACACCACACACATTGCAGCACAGCTGACAGCTGCCCTGACTTTCACTAGTGAAGGATGAGCATGGATAAGGACATGACAAGGTAATCTCCTTGTCATGTGACCTGCGGCAGCGACTCCCGGGACGTGTTCGCCTGCACACTCACAGTGTCTCATAGTCGCATGACTGGGCACTCTGCTTAGGTGAGCTCTCCTAGGAAAGGGTGTAGTGGAGGTGGTTTGATGGGATGCAGCATCTTGGCAAAGGTCAGTTTAGGGCAGTTTAGCAACCCTCAAATAATTTAGAAATACATTCTGACAGTTAATAATTAAATCAATAATCAATGAACCTCTCAACCTTAAATTCAGGGCATATAGACAGTCACTGTGGTGGTGTAATCAGGGCATGTGTTAAATACCTTTCATAAGAAATATAACTGGATCATCAGTTTTTGTTCCAAATACTCCATACACCCAGTTTTCAAACACTCCTGTTTTTTTATTTCACTTTTCTATTTTAAATATTGGGGTGGGGGTGGGTGGGGGTGTAATTCCTCTAAAAATGATTTAAGGTACACAACTGAACCCAAACGTTTGAGGAGCTGCTGGGCCCTGGAGCATGAGTTTCTTTCCTTGGCCTTTGAGAACTCCATTCTTACGCTCTAGAGCTTCACTGTTAGTCCCTGGGGGTAACTATTGCGTCATTATACGTAACTCTCTGTTCTCTAATCTTGTGATATAATTTACATATTTTTGATCGTACTCCTCAGAGGCCAGCCAGAGATCACTGTATTGTGTATTGTGATTTATACTCCTCAAAGGGTAAAGGATCATGTTTTAGCTTTGAGGTATGTTAGGGAACTCAGGTTTACCAAGAAACAACCCTTTCCTGTCAGTGCAACAGTCACAAGATAATATACAGCATTGTCTTAAAAATAAAGGCTCTATCATGGTTTTCGGTTTAAACCAAAAAAAGCTAGAGTTTTGGAAGAACCTTGAAATGATTCTTCTTTCTTACCCATATTAAAAATGGTTGTTTTGATGGGGACCCAAAGTAGTTCTTCTACAGCACTATTGCCAAAAATATTTCTAGCACTTACGTAAAGTGTATAGTTATTTAGTAGGGAGTGATCCAAAACCATGTTTCCGTTCCAGCAAAAAATCCCCATTTAGAACACTGTGCAGTCCAAGACTAGGCTTAAATCCTGTCCTAGCAACAGATCCTATAAATCTTAAAGGGCCAGTGCCTTGGATGTTTTTTCACTTATGTCATTTTTTTTCACTAATTACGTTTGTTTGGTTTTATGTATCAAAACTATGCTAATTCTTTTTCTCTAACCTCTTTTTAATTCTTAGAATTAAGCAAGCTATTTTGTTACTATACCAGTCGTAAATGCAAATTACCTATATTCTGATTGGCTATATCTGATTGAGATAAACTACTGTAAGCTTGTACTTTAATTGTAAGGTGGATAAAAATAAACACATTGGTTTTTATGACATCAAAACCTCAGGGGATTTTTGTAGATTGTTTCATTCACTTTAGCATTGTTTATGTACATCAAGCTCTTTTATAGAACACAATAAGGACATTTTAGTTTTTCATTGTTTGGGCCAGCATGTTAGCCAGTCTGAAAGATATTATTGTTTTACTAAAGCAAATTAAATATTGTGGCGAGCGTGAGAAAGAGAGACGCCAGACGACTGGATCTTTCCAATCTCTCGAGTTTTATTTGTCAGCTTTGAACAGCCTTCAACAAGACAACAGGGTGCACCACGCCACCTACTGGTCGCACACTGCCAGCACTGACATAAATGAGCTGTGTTTCGCCCGCCCCCTCACTCCCTTAACCAGCGTTCACGGTGAGGGTGACAGACGAAACACAGCTCCAACACAGCAAATACACACAGAAAACACCACAAAGACACACTAAACCACCCCAAACAGCCCACACAGTCACATTAAACACAATTTACCCACTAAGACATCCCAAAACACACATTACCGGCCAACCGGCCGCTATGCTAAACCGCAAAGGCTCATGGGAGCCAGTCTCTGCCTGCCAGCTTGTCACACAGCCCCCTCTGAGGGGGAGCGCCATCCGTGGCCACCCCACGAGCCCAACACACAGTCCCTCAGATGAGCTGGTAGGTTTCGCTTACCGGGCGCTCGTGGTGTGTTCCCCTGGGCAGAGCTCATGTCCGCACCACTCGCTTCCCGCTCCCCTTGGCCTACCTGACCCCCTTGGCTTTGCGGCCGCGGGGGTACTCTGTGTGCTGTCCTGCATGGTGGTGCGGTAGGACCACAGGACCAGCGGCAAGTGTCGGACCCAGTCTCGCTGGTGCTCAGCCACCAAGATCAGCTGGGTTGCCTGCGTGTGGTTAAAACACTCCACAAGTCCTTAGCTCTGTGGGTGTAGCGGCGTGGTGCGCGTCTTGTGGATGCCCAGCCGCCGACACATGTCCCCGAACAACTGAGCCTCAAAGTTCCGCCCCTGGTCGTTGTGCAACTCCTCCGGGCCACTAGGCCACTTGGTGAAATAGTCCATCGCGACTAATATGTAGCGGTTCCCCAGCTCAGTTTGTGGAAACGGTCCTAATACATCTACTCCCACCCGTTCCATGGGAGCCCCCACTACGTATGGTTGCAATGGGGCTCGCGACTGACCGCCCGGTCCCTTTTTGGCTGTACAGGCGTCACAACAGTGGACAAAAAGCTCATTGCAGCCCGGGCAATAGAAATGGCTGCGGAGCCGCGATAAAGTTTTCGACGCACCGAAGTGTCCAACCCCTACTGCCCGTGGACTGAACGCAGGACCTCCTCACGCAGTCCACGGGGCACCAGCAGCTGCCACAGTACACGCTGTCCGTCCAGATGTCGCCACCAACGGTAACAGCCCTTGCCTCAACTCCAGTGTCTCCCACTGGGACCGATAAGCACTTAGCTCTAAATCTGACGTGGCTATCTCTTCCCACCCAGGCCGACACGCCTGCTCAATCCAGCCCCAAACTTGGCGTATGGTCGTATCACTCGCCTGTTCGCATTGCAGCCTATCGGAATCCAACCCAATCACAGTCTGGGTGGCAGACTCCACACTAAATTCACTTTTCTGTTCTCTCTCCTTGGCACGCTCGCAGTGCCGGCACGCCTCTACCTCACACGGCCGATGCGACAGTGCATCCGCATTACAGTGCTGTCATCCCAGTCGGAGCTGCACGTCAAAGTCATATTCTTGTAACGACTCTAGCCACTGCACGAGTTGGACGGAGAGACAGATACGGACGGAAATGGCGCAGGCTTTGGACTACTGCGAGAAGCTCCCACCGCGTCATGCAGTAGTTTCGCTCTGGCCGACTCAAAGCTCGGCTGTAGTATGCGACAACACGCTCACCCGCTTCCGTGACTTGCGATGACACCGCGCCTACACCCCCATCGCTCGCATCAGTGTCGACCACAAACGACTTTGCCAGGTCCGGGCTCATCAATACGGGAGCCTTCCCCAATGCCTCCCGCAGCTGTGTAAATGCCATCTCGCACTCTTCGGACCACCGGAAAGCCCCCCCCTTTTTCTGTTAGCCGATGCAAGGGCTGTGCCACCATAGCAAAATCCTTCACGAACCAACGGTTATACGAGGCTAGCCCCAAAAAGCTACGCACCTCTCACATTACGCGGCGTCGGCCAGTCTCGCACTGCAGCGACCTTCGCTGGGTCAGTGACTACTCCTTCCCTGCTGACTACGTACCCCAAAACACCACCTCTCGCCTAAACAGCGCGCATTTGTGCGGGTTTAGTCGCAGGCCGGCTGTACGATTGGCTCCGACTACTTCCCTTAAATTTTGCACCGCCCCCTCGAATGTTTTAGCATGCGGTATCTGACCAAGTACGTGTTCCATGAGCCTTTCGAACGTAGCCGGACTGTTACAAAAGGTCAAACGGCATAACCTGAAACTGCCATAAACTGTGCCCAATCGTAAAGGCCGTCTTAGGTTTTGCGTCCTCGGCTAACTCTACCTGCCTACGAGGCAAACCACTGCGAGCCCGCAATGTAGTCTAGCGCATCATCTATTCTAGGAAAAGGGTAGGAGTCTTTTTTCGTTACTGTATTGAGGCGCCGGTACAGAACCGCCAACTGTCGTCCTTCTTCTTGACCAACACCGCCGGGGCCGCCCAGGGACTGTCTGATGGCTCGATAACTCCTGCTGCTGCCATCTCCTCGATTTTCCGCTTGGCCGCTTGACACTTGACCAGAGACAACCGGTGTGGCCGCAGGCGGATTGGGGCAGCGTTCCCCGCCTCAATGTGGTGTTGAACCAGGGCCGTCCGAGTGCACTCCTCGTCCTTGGCTGCAAACAGATCCTCGTTCTGTGCCAGTAACAGCTCCAACTCGGCCCGCTGACTCTCGTCAAGCCCCTCGCTGTCTCTCCGCAACAGTTCCTGGATGGCTTGGCGTGTGTCGGGGGACGGTCCTGCTGTTTGGTGAGTCGCGTTCACCGCAGCGTCTGTGTCTCGGCCGCTCCGCCGGGACGGGCGTCTCCTCGTAGCAATGTACAGCTGGCCCGCCACGACGTCCACGGTTGTTTCTAGCTTTTCCAGTGCGTCCAGCCCCAGGATGCACTCTTCCACAACATCCGCTAGCCATACCTCGTGCTTGACTGAAATAAGAATGTCTGATATTCTAATAGTCAACTGCTGCATCCCTCTCATCTCGGCTCGGGCCCCAGTCACCGTGGAGAGCTGCGCATTTGTCTCCGCCCAGCTGGGCGGACTCTGCTGTTGGATGTGCGGCAACACCTCCGGCCTGACAATCATGATGGTGGAGCCAGTATCCACCAGCACTCGACAGCGAACCCCTTCGACGGTACACTTCACTGCCGTCAGTGGACGGTGCTGTCAGCCGCACATGCTGCCGCAGGCGTTCGGGTGAGAGCGTGTGCAGCGCCAGTTCTTCCTGTGCCGCCAGCGAGAACCGTGGGTAAGCTCGGCGCTTGCAGTTCTGCAGGTCTCTGGAGAGCGCGCCCCACGTTTCGCTAGTCTTTCGCCATCACTAGCCGAGCTGTCTCCTCTCTCTCCGGCCGGCTGAACCTCTGCTGCAACGCCTCCACCAGCTGGCTGAAATCCCTGCACTCGTTCAGTGGGCGGTCGACCAAAACTTGCAGTGCCTCGCCATCCAGAGCCATGGCGAGGTGGACCGCCGCCTCGTGTGGACGCCACCCGTTGTGCTCCACCGCCAGCTCGACCTGTGCCAGGTATGGCAAATACACACAGAAAACACCACATAGACACACTAAATCACCCCAAACAGCCCACACAATCACATTAAACACAATTTACCCACTAAGACACCCAAAAACACACATTACCGGCCAACAAGCCGCTATGCTGAACCGCAAAGGCTCATGGGAGCCAGTCTCTGCCTGCCAGCTCGTCACAATATATTAAAAAGTTTCTATGATCATTCATGAAAGCAAGATTTCCTCCTTAGACCTCACTGTTGAACCCTCAGTTTTGGTTCATTCAGTTCATAAAGTTCAAACAGAGTCATCTGGACCTCAATGGGAAGTGGATGGGAACAGGAGAAAGTGACCAATTTGAGGGAGTCACATCATCCCTTAACACTCCCATCTCCTCCCATCTCCATTATCTGTCCTGACACTGTTGCTTAGAATCATGGTACGCAGTCAAAGAACATTTTCTCATGGATTAATCACAAATTTCATGCCAATAGAGTCAATGTAATCGGGACATGGGCAAGGAGAGAGGCCCGCTGCAGCAATGTGGCGAGTGGCCTTGTGTTTTCTTCACTGCAGTCCGTCATTCATGCAGTCCAATTAAGAAAACTTTGCCCCAGTGTCCATCTCAAACTGGGTGAAGCAGACAATGAGCCCATCACAAATAATTAGGCACAGAGGCAACAAAACACACACACTGGACCATCGTGGACAGTGGAACACTGTTAGTCTGTCCAGGTACTGAGGTCAGCTTGGCCAGCCATCGGCCAATGATGTAACATTCTGTCGAGATAGACAAGAATGTTGCAGACTCACAAGTTGTCTCCATAAAATCAGCAAATAATTAGTAAAATAATTATTATCTGTACCTCAACCAAAGGCCTTTGTGTTATAGGCTGTGTAATCACTGCCATGTTCATATTTTACACAGTTTCAAAGTTTTTTCTCCAATGCCTTAAGCAATAAAGCGTTCCCTGTTTTATGTCTATGGTAAAAATTAATGGCTCATAGACACAGAGATGCAACAATTTAAGGGAAATTTCATTTTTACAAAACAGCTAAATTTAGCTAAATAAAGCTAAATTTAACAGTAAGGATGTAAACTAAATCATTAAAAGATAAAGAACTTTAAATTATTTTTAGCATGACAAGAAAGAATAGAAAACAGTAACAGTGTAAGAGAGCGTTGATGTGAAATGCTCAGTCCTAGAGAAACCCACTGAGAATAATTTAATGTCATGGTGATGGGAACCAGACTTCAGTTGTGTGTTTGGTCTAAATTTTAGCAGTAATAACAGTACATCCTCTCACTACCACTGAAGAAATACGAGTTGGTTTGCCATTTAATATTCAACCAATCTGAATGACTATGAACCGTGCAAAATATTGAAGAAATCAGTGGAATCCCTCTCTAAGACACCATATGTATAAAATACCAATGTATGGTGAGATCTTTGAGATGTGACCTGGTTAATCTGCCCTGATAAAATTAAAAAAAAAAAAAAAAACCCACATTGACCTTTCACTCCGCGGAACCTGAGAGATTAAAGAATTAGAAACACCACTAGGGTAGTCAATAAGTGAACGTGACTTACAACACAAGACATACTGTCCTACATGACAACACCACATGGCTCTTAGATCAATAATGTGTGAGGAGTGTGTGTGTGACACTTTATTATGCAGCTGAGGTCAGTGGTTCTACCAGATAGAAAGATTACAATATGGCGATAGAACAGACGCGGTTCTCTGTGTTGTGATGATTTCGATGTACAATCGCAAAAGAGCCAAAGTTACTATAAGCTTGGGCTTGATGTTCAAGAAGAAACCCATGACCTAAGTTCACTCTCTCATTCTGGGAACATGAGTCAAATGGCCTTTTTATGTCTGATAGTGAGAAAATAAAATAAAAGGACTTTAGGCCAAGTAAACTGTTCGCTGGTGGAAGTACGCAGTAAGGGAGGAGCACCTTCCTCCTCCCCTATTGTAGATGAGTGGGCTCTCTCCTGTCCAGCAGGAGCTCTTATTTGGAAGAATAATGCTGTTTTTATAAACCCTGCTGAGGACGGAAGATTCAGCTCAAAGCAGAGCAAACAGGACACAGAGCCACCAGACCTAATCCCCATGGACTCTGCGCTCAGACATGGCAGCATTGTTCTGGGTGAATTGGCATGCAGATTGAACTCAGGTAAGAAGGGCTGCAAAAGTGTCATTGTGGATAACTAGGTCACCCAAAATACCCCAATAACATAATGTCTTCAAACAAAAAGGAAGAGGAACCAGCACATTTCTGTCTGTTAGGCCTCCTCAGTGCAGAGGATGACTATGCTAGGTTGCCCCCTAGTGAACTAAGGAGAAATCACAGTGTCTTTTCTCTGCAGCAGTGGCCATCAAGACTGCATCTACTCTAAATTTCACCAGTTTACTTCCAGCCCTGATTTACCATATCAACAGTTAACTAAATTCGCATCAGATGTGCTCGAATTAGGACTGGAGAAGTGATCTGCAGGAGAGATCTCCAGGAGAAGGGTCCGAGATCATTAAGCTGAGTGAACAGATCCAAATGGTTCAGTTGTCTTACCCATAGATGGATAATGTGCTTATGGATCATCAATCCAGCATGCACTGTTTGAAGACTGAACTCACCTAGACATACATGGGTTCATAGCATGCAATTATTAAGTAAAGGGTGATCATATAATGGAAGTTTTCACTAAAAACTTCAACAGCATCTACACGTATAGAAAACATACAGTGCAGCAGCAGGGCAGTGGAAGCTACTGTGGTGGGAAATTCAACCAAATTATGTGCTTATCTTTGTTGTATTATTCAGTTCACAAATGCACACACAACCCAGCAGTCCTGATTAAAGCTTATAAGCTATTGAAAAACAAATCAATTAATAATGGATGATCTGCAGGCTTGGTAAATCCTACACAGAATAGTTAGGCAAGACCGGCAGGGTTATCTGGTTAATTTCACAGTCGGGGTGCTATCAGAGTTTGTGGAATTAGGAACACAAAATGTGTTGAAGTAGCACCCAAGCTGATGGCAGCAAGGACATTCTTATGATTTACTGAAAGTTATTTTTAAACAAATAATTTACTTCCAGTGAAGTAATATGGATATTCGATCAATGTGGCCAATATCATAATAGATTTAATAAAATGTAAAAAAAAAAAAAAAAATTGGATGATAAATGTGTGTGTTTTGCAATATTCCAAACATTTCACAGGGGGTGAGTGTGTTGAGTTAACAGGGTTAAGAGAATGCTGGAACTTTATTAAAATCGACATTTTTCACTGCCTATAACGAATGACTATGTTTCAAATATGACATTTGATGATTTTGGGGTAAATGTAGTTATAATGGGCTGGGACAGGTAATACTGCTCTTGTCTATGTACTGCAAACAGGTAGTACTGATGTTAGGTGTTATTTATCTGAAACATGCACACAGGTGGTTGTGAGGTTTCAATGTATATGAAAATTTGAACATGTAGTATTAGTAGAACAAACCCATCATGGAATTGACATAAAAAAAGACATTTCTTCTTTTTTCAATGTGACAAATACTCAGATGCGTAAATGATTATTATTAATAATATATTATTAATTGGTAGCCTAGTGGTTAGGGTGTTCACCCTGCGATCAAGATGTTGTGGGGACCCTGAGCAAGGTACCGTCCCCACACACTGACTGCCCCCTGGGTGCTGTGTTCCTGGCTGCCCGCTGCTTCAATTGGTGAATGGGTTAAATACAGAGAAAGAATTTTGTGCTGTTCACACTGTGTGCTGTGGTGTGTTCACGTAAGACAGAATGGTCACTTTCACTTTATTATTGTGTCAGACATTTCAAATCCACCAATAATAATGATCAAGAGCTAAAACATATCACTGTGGTAGCCATAGTCATCATGTCATGATGCACTTCAAATGATTGAGAATGTCCAGACTGCCACAGTGCACATT
Organism: Phenacogrammus interruptus; assembly: GCA_037974425.1. Classification (NCBI taxonomy): domain Eukaryota; kingdom Metazoa; phylum Chordata; class Actinopteri; order Characiformes; family Alestidae; genus Phenacogrammus; species Phenacogrammus interruptus. The sequence goes on from JBBPCW010198163.1 coordinate 14,839, forward strand.
ATTTCTCATTCACCAGCATCTGCTAGGCCTTTTGGTACCAGTGATTTATCCATAGCCAAAGCCTCCATGTTTTTATTACCATATTAAATCTTGGGCAGGCAAGAGCAAATTAGCCTGTTTCCCAGGGCCGACCAATTGACCTCTGGCCTGCCCAAGCAGTTCAGCATGCACATGTGTTAAACATGCTGTAATCGCTTGTTCCCAGAAGTTAACAACACTGACTAAATCCTGTGCTGAAGAAGTCATGGTCACCCCATATAGATCAAAACCCGAGAAGCTCATGAAAGTGGAGATTGTGCTGGAGAATGACAGCAATGCAATTTATAATTTTCTTTAGTTTGATGTGAGATCACATGAGCAGAGGGAGAGTACAGATAAAGATCTGAGGACTGTAAGTGCTCTCTCTCTCTCTCCCTCTCTCTCTCTCCCTCTCTCTCTCTCCCTCTCTCTCTCTCTCTCTCTCCCTCTCTTAGTTTCTCTCTGTATTCCCGTACTGTCACACTCTCTCATTTTCTTTCTATCTGCTTTCTCTCTCTCTGTATCACTCTCTCTCATGTTTTCTGTCTCTTTCTCACTTGCCTTCTTTCTATATTCTCTCTGTCTTTTCCTTCTTTCTTTCTTATTCTCACTCTGTCTTTCTCTCTCAGAGCCTTCTCTCTCTCCCATACACCCACACTTTATCTGCATCTCTCTCTCTCTCTCTCTTTCTCTCTCTCTCTCTCTCTCTCTCTCTCTCTTCCCCCCCCTCTCCTCTCTC
>JBBPCW010198897.1:0-15586 GCA_037974425.1 Phenacogrammus interruptus
TAATGGTGTGGGCATCGTCTTGTTCTTATACCTTGTGGAGATCAGAAAATTGTCATTTCTCAGACTCGACTGGTACAATGAACTAATGAAAACATTTGCCGAAATTTTGTAAAAATTATTTTTTGTCACTTAGTTGACATTGTCAGTTTACAGTATAGAGGTCCGTGTCGTCAATTAAAAATCACTCTCGATCCACATGAAAACACAGTTACACAATACCATCTGTCTGTTGACTACTTTGAGGGTATGTGCTTTTGTACTTTGGCACCTTTTGTGCAATCACAACAAAATAAATGTGCAAATGGGTAACACAGTAAAAACACCACAATCAAATAAATAAAAGCACACAAAATAAAGCCCTAATATATTCTACCATTTGACAACCTACTGTTAATATCCACTCATGACATTTTCATCAGCAAACCTGATGGTGTTGGAGCTGTGTCTGGATACACAGTCATGTGTGAACAAGGAGTACAGCATTGAACTCAGAATGCTTCCCAGTTGCATACCGGTGTTGAGGATCATTGTGGTGGAGGTGTTTTTGTGGATCCTCACGTGCTGCGGGCTGTTGGTAAGAAAGTCCAGAACCCAGTTGCACTGAGTGGCACTGAGTTCCAGCCGCTGCAGCTTCTTGATCAGCTTAGAGTGGATAAATGTGTTGAATGTAGAGCTGAAATCCACAAACCACAGTTGGCATAGCAGTTCTTATTGTCCAGGTGGGCCAGTGTGGTGTGAACAGTGTGTGAGATGGCGTCTTCAGTGGATCTATTGTGTTGGTATGCAAATTGAAGGGGGTTCAGATTGGTCGGCACTGACCTCATGATGTGTCCCATTACCAGCCCTTCATAGTGATGGAGGTTAGTGCAACAAGCTGAAAGTCATTAAGGCAGCTGGCTTAGTTCTTCTTGGGGACAGGAACGATGGTGGTGTTTTTGAAGCAACTGAGCTTTTCAAGGAGGTGTTAAAAATGTCTGTAAAGATGGCAGACAGCTGCTAACTGCACACCTTCAATACACAACCCAAAATTCCGACTGGGCCGGCAGTTTTGCGGGTGTTGACTTTGTGGAAGCTCTTTTTGGTGTCCATAACAGATGGTGAGAGTGACGTCATCTGGCGCTGCCAGAGCTCGTTCTGGTGGATGTGAGTTAGCAAGCTTGAAGCGTGCACTCTCAGAAACAAAATTGTGTGCTTGTGGTTTGTAGTCCGTTAGTGTCTGAATCCCCCTCCACAGCTGATGCGCGTCACTTCACCTTCCTCTTAATAAAATAAGTGACCGCAGTGGTGTACTCATCCAGGTCAGAGGATGAATCTCTGAACATGTCCCAGTCTATACAATCAAAGCAGTCCTGAAGCTTCTTCTCTCCCTCATGTGTCCAGCGCTGCACTGTGCATGCCACCGGTTCCTCGCGATTTAGTATTTGCTTGTAAACAGGCAGCAACAGTACCGTGCTGTGATCTGAGGCACCAAGGTGGGCGCGTGGCAGAGAGTGGTATGCCCCTCGATGTTCTGTGTAACAGTGGTCGAGCGTAGAATGGCTGGTACTTGATCAGCAGGCACTCAAGGTCCAGAGTGCAGTTCTGTGAAATGATTTCCATGTTCATGCACCACGAGTTGTTGCCGCGAAAGCACATGTCATCCCTGCATTTCTTCCCCAAAATCTCTGTCCGATCAGCTCGATGGATTGTGAATCCCTCCAGTAGGACTGCGTGGTCCAGAATGCTCTCAGTTAGCCACGTCTCTGTGAAACAGAGGACACAGCAGTTCCTCGGCTCTCTTTGGAATTGACGTCTTCCTCTGAGATTGTCCAATTTGTTGTCCAAGGTCTGGACGTTTGCCAGGAAAATGCTGGGCATTGGTCGTCGTAGTCTGCGGTGTTTCACTCTGACTTGCACCCCAGTCCTTCGGCCCTGTCTCCACTCATGCATCCGGTTCTGGGTGCCATCAGCTGAGTCACAATGTTGCAATATGCTTGCGGGTGAGTAGCAATGCCACCTCAGGGTCTAATATTCCATATTGTTCGCCAATTTTCAGGAGTGTTTGTCTATCGTACTTGATTGAACTACTCGCTGGCTGCAAACTAGACATTACAAACAAGACAATATTCACAAAACAGACAAATCTATGAGGAGCAGCATTCAACATGTCACCACGCTATGGCACCATCTGAAGTGACTGAATAAGATATACTATATAAAATTAAGTTCATTAATCAACCTGCATGTAGCCACCAGTTCTTCGAGTCTTGGAGTGACTAAACCATCTCTGACCAACTTCTGAAGATATGTCCTGACATCCAGGATCAGTTAGTAGGGTAACTGACCCTATTCTAGAAAATTACCTGTTATCCACTCTATAAATGTAAGGGAGAGGTGCATTGCTCACACTCACAAGTAAAAGTTTCCATTCCATGTCTGTTAATTTTGTTTGTCTCCTCTTTTGTGTGAGCTTATGTCTATCCTCTTTTTCCCTAACCATATCTCAATGTCTGCTGTGGGCTCAGGTGCATGTTTACCTAAAATCATTCTAAAAATCCCCCTTAGACAGATAGTAAAGGAAACAAAATGCTTAATTATCCTTTCAGAGAAGCTTGGGGAATTAATTTTAATTCACACAGACAGTAAAAAAATGCAATCTAGGAGAATTTGTGTGCTGTGATGTTTTGGAATGTGTTCAAATCTTTTTTTTTCCTAAAAATTGTAAACATCTGTAAAATGTACTGTAGATACACAGATATTTTCTCCTGGATGAGTTTGGTTGAGGAAAAAAATCGATACGTTTGAGATGCATACATGGAGGTAGCTCAGTGGGTAGGATACTTGCCTCTGGACCAAATAGTCATGGGTTCGAATACTACCTTCAGCACCACCACTGAGTCCCTGAGCAAGACCCTTAACCCTAAGTTGCTCCAGGGAGACTGCCCCCATTAATTAGGGATTGGAAGTTGCTTTGGATAAAAGCATCTGCTAAATGCCATAAATGTAAATGAGGCAACTGGTAAGGCAAGATTTTTATGCATACAGGTCATTCACTGTGCTTTACAGAGATAAAATAAGCACAAAAACGTAAGCAAAACCAGTATCAATAACATTGGTAGCTTACAGCAGTGGTCCCCACCCCCATGCCGCGGACCGGTACTGGGCCGTGGGTCATGTGGTGCCGGTCTGCGGGATGCACAGAAAAAAAATGTTTACTCGTGTTATTTTTTGTCTCGTTGTTATGAAAATGCTGTTAATAAAGCTGCGAGTACACATTGGATTTACCTTTATTATTATATTTTAAAGATACCACATTATTATATTAAAATATCCCAATTTTTATGCATATCATTGATTTATATAAATACGTTTATTTATCTGCCACTCCCTAAAGGCCGGGCCGTGAAAATAGTTTCTGATATTAAACTGGTCCATGAGTAAATAAAGGTTGGGGACCACTGGCTTACAGTATTTAATGCATCAGAATTTCCTGGTGTCCATGTCTAATCATATGATATTTTACTGTATAACTTACATGTATTTTGTTTTGTAAACATAGGATTGACGGTCTACAACACCAAGGAAGAAGTCTCATGTTCACAGAAAACCAAGAGCTATTATATATATGGTTTTGCCATTAATGCAATAAGACTAAAAAAACATTGTCAGTTTTTTAGTAACATTCACCTGGTATCTCTTTCCACACTGGTTTGAATCCATCCAGATGAAACAACTTTACAAAGTGCCATTTGAACGAAATTCACTATGTGAAGGGAAGTTTTACATTGAGATCTACTGTCTGACTAGACCTATTTTGACATGTCTGTTTCAGAAAGTTTTGCAAATAGATGCAGAGAAAATCCCTCATCTGTTTATATATATTGATGAGGCAGGGTTTGACCTCAGAAAGGTCAAAAGACATGGAAGAAATATAATTGGACACAGAGCCATTTCAAATGTACTAGGGCAACACCAGGGGAACATTACCCTCTGTGCAGCAATCACACAGAATAAAGTCTTCCACCACCATGCCTCTTGAGGTCTTTATAATACAGCTTTCATTCTGGATTTTTTAGACCAACTCATTTATATTATTGCTGCAAATCCAATTGATGACAATAAAACAGTGGTTTTTTTTTATAAAAAATATGGATTTCTTACAATAGTTTCATTTTTGCAAATATCTGAGATTTTCTGCTACTTGGGTGTAGGGAACAATTTTCAAAATTGTCCTTAGGCAATTGAAAAAAGCAGGACAATAGCCTGGGGTCATTACAAGGTCTATGAAGTCAGTGTAACTGAAAGTACTACAAAGGAATTTGATTTGCTTCCTTTCCCGAATTTAAGGGGCCGAAGAATGAACCATTGAGGGTCATATGACAGAGGGTTTATCTGACTTCACAATGCATTTAAGCAATTAAAAAAATAAACAATATGTACTTAGTTGAGAAACTGATTGAAATGTTTTGCATGATGTGCCGCAGCGTTTCAATGACCAAAGCAGGACAAGAAATGATGCAACTGACTGTATGTGTTTACGCAAAGGGCAAAAGAAAGATGAATAAAATGCTACAACATCCCTGAAGATAAAAGTCAGTGTAGACAGCGCCACAACACAGAGGCACTTTGTGTGAATGTCTTCAAAACAGTGCTAGAAATTCAAACCGTTATTCAGCTCCAAGGAGAGAGTCCTTATCCACACTCCCACTTTACCGTGGAAGCAATAGGAGTGGTTTTATTAGGCTAAATGATGAAACTCATCTGACACGCTTCGGCAGTCCTCACAGCGATGCCGTGCCTTGTTTTAATTCATCTCTTTGACGCGCAGTAAAAGTCATTTGTATGGTTATTTTCTCTTCCTTGCTTGTACCCTGAAAGTGTCAATAATCTGAATTAAATTAGGTGCAAACTAAACTGCAAGTAGCTTAGAATAGTCTATTCATGCTGAATTCATCTAAAACTAAAACTTTGTTGACATGCAATTATGAGGTAATGTAGAGCTGGTCCATGAATGATTAAATAGCTGAAATATCATTTGTGGGAGGCTTTCATTGAATTTGGGTCAGACTTAAGTCATTCAAGCAGGCATTTGACATACCGGGATGACTGAAGGAATTATTTATATTTAAAACCCAATAAACATGTGTTTTACCACCCTTAGCCAACCTTATAGCATAACTTGAAACATAACTCCCTCAACACAGAGATTTTCAAACTTTTACATAGAAGACCATGAACAAACACAATGAATTATCAGCACAGTGTGTTTAGTAACATTAGATGGGAATATTAAACATGTAGACAGGTTTTCATAAAAAAACTGGCAAGTTTTCAGCTGAAAAATTGTGGTTGTAATGTTTCTACATTTATACAACCAATAACTAATTTTTTGCAAGAGTACACAAAATACTTGCAGGCATTTGTTCATCCTGCAGATAATTTTTCTGAAAGCAAATGCATTATTAGGGAGTAAATAGGGGTTCACACTGTACATATGTTCTAGCTGCCATATTTTTATTGTTCTCAGCATAAGAAAACACAAAAAGCCTTTAGATTATGCGCAAGCTTTGTATACTTTTAAAATTTTATTGTTGTCATTTCTATTAAAAATATTTTTCATCAAGGAACTAAAATTGTTCTTCTGCAGTGTTGACCAAGCACTATGTGACCTTAAATTTGGATGTGGCTGATTCAGTGCATCTCGTTCAACCTATGTTACTTTCTATACAGATTATATTTGCAACATTTCAGTACCAAGCATTAAGTGCACCTTGATGTAACTGGATGTGTTCACTGGAAGAGACACTTTTTGGGCATGTGAATGTTCCATGTAGGCTACATCCAGATGTAAATTTAGTCCTTGTAGCACAGTTCAAGGTGTGTTTTTTCCAGAAATCAGCCATTAGGGCATCTAATCCATAAAGACTTTTAGTTTAATTATTTACGTATCGTAAGTTAATTTGCATCCAGTATGAGTGCACTGGTGAGATGAGAGGCCTGTGACACAGCTGTCAGTACTGATCACTGTGACTGGCAGCTTGTTTGTTTATGTGTCTATTATGTGTGTGTGTATGTGTGTGTGAGAGTGCATGCATATGTGTGTGTGTATGACTGAGCATGAGTGTGTGTGTGTGTGTGTGTGTGTGTGTGTGTGTGTGTGTGTGTGTGTGTGTGTGTATTGGGTGACAAATAAAAACTGAAATACACCATCGGCATGAGGAATGACTTCAAAGGATTTGAGAAGCATTCAGTATTCCTTCTGAATTTTAACAATTAACAACGAAGTGAAAGAGGCACTCAGGACATGCATGTTATCATGTTTACAGATGATGTTTCCAAGACCATAGGATTTGATGGGTGACCATTTATTGTGGATTTATTTTTGAAAAATGAACTGCAGTCTGTCTTGAACTCTTCAATAGCAGTGCTGTCCATGTGACAGTCACTGAAATGCAGCCTGCTGGTTCACATTAAGAAAGGTTGAGGGAGTCAGGGAAACAAAGGCAAAGTTGTTGTTATGTTGTTTGTGTTATTGTTATTGTTATGTTGGTCAAAGTCATAGGAACAGGAAAAAGGAGCACATTTCTCTAAAACAATTGCACAATACTTTCTTAACATCAGTATTAGCTCTTACATTACCAAAATGGTATCCCTTTAAATCTCTTGTTTTTCAACTGATCCATTTTACTGCAAATCACTGAAGACGATCTCTTGGTACATTCTACCTTTATCTATTTTGTATAGTTTGGATCAAACCACACTGCCTTTTAAGTGAATAGATCTGTGCTTCATGTGGGATGTTGATCTCTGTGAAAGCTTAACTAAAGGGAATTGCAGACAGACAGGTCATTTTAGGCTTATTAAACTTCAGAACGATGCATTAATGAACTAGACAGATTTACCTTCTCTGTAAAATAGATTACTCTTCATAGCTCTTTCTTTTATATCAGAGCTTACGGCCTCAAACAATTTTGCCCCCAGTGAAAAACAAGGGCTCTGTTTTTTTCGTGCCTAAGAGGTGCAAGTGTCCTGAAAACAGAATAGATTCTGATCACTGGGCTGAATATTTAGACTATTAGACAATGTGATTATTACTGATATGCTGTGACAGGTTAAAAGGAAAACTGAATCAACGGAATTAACAAAAATAGTAATAAAAATACATTTTTGCTCAGGTACCTAAATACAATAGTTTTGCCATCTAAACCCATAATCACTGTCTCACAGGTTTTTTTATACTGGATTGGATCAATTGTGGATGATTCTGGTTTAAGGGGATTTTGGAAGAACATATTGTACACTGGACAACCAGCATTAGATGCCAGACATTGTACTGACTGTTGGGCAGTTCTTCTTTTTTTCAGAAAGGAGAGATTACAGACATCCCCTATTTATTTACTTACTTCTTGCCAAAAAAGTGTTGTAGACTTCAAACTCACTCAGAACTCAATTGCACACTACCTGATCTGATTTCTCTTCAGCATTTTCACACCCCTTCCCATTTTAATGAATATCATTTTTACCAGTTAAAGTACGATAATTCTCAGTCTGACTGTCTCTGACCAATGTAGCCCTTTTGTGCTCTTACTTCTCTTGATGTTCACCAGGACATTTGGGTGGCTTAACAAATTAAAAAATAATTTTTCAGTTCTACATGTTTTCAAACAATCTCTCAAAAGTAAACCATTTTTAACTGTTAGTCTGTTTTTATTTTGTAAAATCACAAAAATAATGAATAAGTTAACCTTTTCCTATATATAAAATTTTCCTATATAAATGGACTAGGCAGTGAATTATATGTTTATCCCAGTTTTCCCAGTTTTAAAAAGTAATGGAAACTGAATTGTTATATTTGTTTTTTTAGACTTGTGCTTTGATATAATTATTCTAAATAGTCTCAGTTCTGCAACATGCACATACATGGTGTCCACATATGAAGGCATCCAGTGACACATTCATTCAAGGATAGCATTTTATGTTTATAAGAGTCAAGGTGAATGTTAGCATTGCTTTTAAGTCTGTAAGAGTTTGTCTTTTCATTTACCGCCCACACTACATGCACTGCCCTAAGTATTGTCTACTTTATCTTTCTGTTTAACCTGGCCATCCACCCACACATTCCATAAATTTTTTACACCATCAAATAACTGCAGAGACCTTTTCTCCAGAGTCCTACTTTTAGCTGCCCCATAAATTATTGAACTACAGAGCTTATCTCCCTTAAGATTTTTTTCAATTTGGTATTACAGAAGCAAATCCTAACTGAATTTAGGAATCCTATCTTATCTTGAGTTAGGAATCCTAAATAAGCAATCTAACATCGATGATTGATTTTTATGTCTGTTACCTAGCAACTAATGCAACATCTCACAAAGTAACTGTTACTGCTGCCACTGTAACTTTACAAGCCTCCAGTCCCTAATTGTCATGGTTCAGCCAGTGGCCGGTCAGGGCCACTGCTTTTTTGTTAAGGTTTCAAGCCTGTTTTTGCTCCGTTTTTGGTTCTGTATTCTGGGGGGCTTTTATTTTGAAATGGGTTTTGCTTTTGTCACGTGTCTGTTAGGTTTTCATGTGTGACACGTGCCTCAGGTTGTCAGCTGTTTTCTGTTTATGTGCTCCTTAGTTCACAACTGTCTTGTGTTTCTGATTCTGTTATGTATTTAAGCCTGTTTCTGTTAGTCCTTCCTCATGTGTCCATCACCTCATATTGAGCTGTATTCCCGTTTCCCGTTCCTGTTTCTCGTTATTCACGTTCCTGTTGTCTGGAGGCCCGCGTGCCTGTTTGAGTTCTCATATTGGTTTCCTTAAATAAAAGTATCACGAGTATGGATCCTCGCCTGACTGTCTGCGCCCTCGACTCTGACACTAATACTGTATCGTCAGAGTATCTTCATTACTGTCTTCAAAATATAGAGATTAAACAATGCCATACTCTGAACTTTATGGCAGCCGAACTGGCCAATAATGACAAAAGTATTGGCTGTCATAGAAAACTATGTTGACAAAAGTATGGACACACGCACAGCTTCTCACACACACTCTCTCACACTCAAGCACACACAGTTACACACTTCGTTTTGAAAATCACCTTTAGCAAAAAAATGAAGCCTATTTGTTAACTGTACCACAACCGGGAGAGCCCTGTGCCGACGGGCCAAATTACCCATAGTCTAAATAATTTTTGAGGTTAGGATGCTTCTGTAATACACTTTTCTTAATTTAAGTTAGGATAGAAAAATTTAGTGTTTTGTAATGGCTTTTTTCCTAAATAAGATCCTAAACTGCCGATACCATGGTTACCGCACAGGACAGTGTCCCAGCTCTCCACGGGCCTCCTCCTGGCTCTCCTCGAGCCCTCCGCTGCTCTCTGGAGCGAGACCCTCTCCGCGGGCCTCCTCCTGGTTCTCCTTGAGCCCTCCGCTGTACTCTGGAGCGAGACCTTCTTCGCGGGCCCCCTCCTGGCTCTCCTCGAACCCTCCGCTGCACTCTGGAGCAAAGCCCTCTCTGCAGGCCTCCTCCTGGCTCTCCTCGAGCCCTCCACTGCATGCCGGAGTGAGACCCTCTCCACGGGCCTCCTCCTGGCTCTCCTCGTGCCCTCCGCTGCATGCCCGCTCCTGTCCGCTACCAGTGGGAAACTCTTCTCTAGCCTAGAATTCGGGATCCGTCAATCCACCCGTTCCACCAGGAGCCCTGGTCCACATCACTGTCCTCTGACGCTCCACTGTTCAACAGCTCATGGATCGTTCACCGACGCTCCGTTGGCTCCTCCACGAGCTGGGTCCAGTCTACCAAACTCCAGCATTCCTCGCTCAGCAGGGCTGCAGACCCAACCCCTAGGACCAGGTCCTTCGGGGTGGAGCTCCAGCTTGCGAGCTCGTAGCCCGATGTGCCTCTTTGGTTTGGGTCAGTCCATCTGTAATGGGCTTCACGGCGGTTGCCATGACGCCGTGATTTAACCCAGTGATCACATGCATGCGGCCAGGCTTCCATGACTGTGAACTCTTTATTCAACCAAAACATAAATGAACACAAACCTGGTTCGATGGCCGATACAGGGAAACAGAAACGTGCTGTGACTCTAAACAAGGCAATGGACTGACATAAAATGAACTTAAATACAAAACAGACACAGACAGAAAACCACAAACTCACAGAACAATCACTGAAACTAAACACAGAACACCTGAAACCAGGACACAAGACACAAAACATACACGAATGTCAAAATAAGAGACCCAAAAAACAAAAACAAAACAGTGGCCTATATCGGCCACTGGCCAAGACATGGCAGTAGTACCTGCTAATGACACCAAGAACGTATGGTGACTGAATACTGGTTACCCCAAATTATAGACTGACAGTTTTAAGAAAATCTGTAATTTTAGGGTTTACCATATGTATTCATAATCATATTCAAATATTTATAAAAATTGTTATACCAAAAAAGTTAGCAGTAATCTGTATAGCATTACTCCAGAGAACCATTTATGTATCTATATTTCTAGGATCAAAACACTACATTCTAGAAAACTAGTTGGAATTTTCATGAGAGGAATGATACTGCCAAATATATTAAAGCCAAAATGCCAAGGACGGTCAGAATCAGAATACAAAGAAGCAGCTGAAGCAAAAGGGTGGCGAAAATGTGTCTGGAGGATATATTCTTTCTGGATTTCACGGATAAGTTCCATGCACTGGCAAATAACAATGCCTATTCTCATCACTCCTCCAGCTTTGATACCATATGACCGGCAGAGAAAAGTACCCACTTCTCATTTTGCTGTGATGGAGAGGTCATCTTGGGTGTGAAAACGTGAATAAGCTTGGAGACAGCAGACTGCACAGGGGCATCAGTTCTGAGTGTTGCTGAATGAGGAAAACAGGCTTGTTTGTGTTGCTTCGGGCAGCTAGTGTGCCCCAGTGATACAGTCTGAGAGACCCTCAAAGTGAGCAGAAAGGCCCTAGGGTAGTTAGTAAAAACATAAACTATCCATTAAGGCACTGTCAGACTCCACTCACAATAAAAGAGATCTGTGCTGGTATGTCAGTAATCCAGCTGGGGAGTCAAAACAGTACTTTCAGGGCCATCTGTCTTTACCTAATCATTTAGCTGCCAAAATATTTTTTAGATGTTATCATGATTTTCTATTTTTGTCCCTCTCCATCCATCCGCCTGTGTCAACCTGTCTGTGTAACTACATAATTCAAATAATCGATTTAATTCAAATGAAATAATTAACCTGGATCAAAAAGCAGCATGTATCGTTTTGAGCTTTAAAGGTCATTTACTTAGAACCCCTGAAAGAGTTTCCTATCAGATGAATTCATGTGTACAGGATCCATGTATTAGGCATACCTGCATGTGGTGCAGTAGATTTGCCATTATTAGAACTAGATTGAACAAAGAAAACACATGAATTACTGAATAAATTGTTAAAAATTAAATTGTATATATTTTTTTCAGACAGCCAAAATTTAAAAAAAAAATTAATAGCCTTCTTTTTTAATATGTATGAAACACATATTGGTTATTTTGGTAAGCAGAGGAGTCTTTAGTAGTTTCCTAAGCTTACTTCATTCCATGATTCATTTCTGCCCCCATCTCATAGACCTACTATTGGAATACTTAGCAATTATGTTTGAGAAGATTACTTTGTATAATGAATCATTCAGATACAAGTTGCACAATTAAGGTCTCACTTCAAACAAAAAAAATAATAATTATGTAAGACTTATATTCGGCTGAGCTAATTACCCGAAACACTGCTGCATAGACCCTCATTGTGAATGGGTTATTGAGAAAGTGTTTTACGCAGTGCTTGAAGATAATTTAGGTTTTGAAGCTTTACCGTGTGACCTAAATATAATCAAGCAATTGTATAAGGAAGCGGAGATATATCTTCACAATCACAAAATAGTTTGTAATTCAAAACTGATAAACTTCTATCTGAAATCTGCATCATTTGTTACCTAGATGTATGCTTTGTTTATTTTTAATAATGTCGTCAATTCATCAGAAAACTTAATAGATTCTAGAGGTAACTGCTTATACTATGACTGCACAGACTCACAGAGACAAATTACAATATAAAATAGAAATTCATCCAATAAAGCACTGCAGATAAAAGCTCTGTATGAAATACACTAAGCAATATGTACACAAATTCTGGGGTATACTATAAATAAGTAACTTACAGGTAAGTTAGTTAGTAGTAACACAAATGGTTCTCTGGAGTATTTTATTGCACATAATAGAGATAAGTAGTGTAACTAGTGAACTTTTAACCTAATTAGAGATTGCACAATAAAGTAGCATCAATTACAATAACTTCTCCATCCTGTGACTGTTCACTTCTCTCTCTTGATCCATAGCAATCAATGCAACATTTTCAATGCCAAATAAATATTTGACAGTTATACCAACAATTGCGTATGTCTGGTGAGATGAAGTGAAAATGCACATTTCTGAACATTTTAACTTAGTTACTTTTTTTTGCTGAATTTAACAAAATCCAAAAATAAATTGTGATCTTACAAAAGTTACGACACCTTTCATATTTTATATTTTATGTCACTTAACATAAATAGAAATTGTGCACTAAAATCTGCAGAATCGTTACATCACTTACACTGCAAGGTTGGCATTTGACAGCCTATGAGTCAGCATGATTGTGCTGGAAGTAACAAATAAAAGATTTATCCAGTATATCCCAAGACAGTACCCAGCAGCGTTCTTCTGGTCCATAACTTTTCAAATCTTTGAGGTACTGAAGTCCACGTCCACATTTTTGGGAGTTCAGAATCTGACAGATCATGCCATTTGGATGCTGATAACCTGCGGCAACTTGCTTCCGATTCTTACCAAAAGTGTGCTGATAAGTACAGCTGGTGCCAATTAGCCACTACTAATTGTTATTAGTTACTCCAGAAAGGTGGCCCTGGACCTCCTCCAAACATGGTGACAGCAACAGATGTACCTCTCAGAAGAGGGTGCCCCTAATTCCTTTACCTGACCATCAAAAAAAGATGAAAAGGTATTCAAAAGCAGAAATCTGTTCCAGCTGGAGTTTATTAATTATTAGTTACTCTCTGTATGCGCTGTGCTGTGCATCAGAAAAGTCAACAGCCTTGCTTATGCGCAGCCCCATCCTCCCTCCCTCTCTCTCTCTCTCTCTCTCTCACACACACACACACACACACACACACACACACACACACCTTTAACACACCCCACATACACATGATTGTGCTTATCAGATGTTTTGCTACATGTTATTCAGATAGTTTTCAAAGTTCCAAAAACCATAAATTTCATAAATTTTATGTTTTTTTTTTTTTTTTAATCTATAATTCTACACAACATGTGATGAATCCTGAAGCCTCCACTGTTAATAAAAACACATAGAAGCTCCAAATAAGGGCATGCTTTTTGTTTATGCTGCTATGTTTCAGCAGCAATGTGCTTTTGACATGCTGGAGCATCATCCAGGTGCTGAGGGTTATGTAGCAAATAGGGGAGGGTATGTACACGTGTTCAGCCAAATTCTGAGAAAAGATAAGGATGTCATTGACATACATGTAATAAAAAACAGCCCAGAGTATTGTGGAACATCATTGGTGAAGGCTTGGAACACTACATGGGCCTTAGCTAATCCAAATGACTCTGACTTCATACTAGCAACTAGGAGTAATAAAGACAGTCTTGCATTTCTCCCTTTTAAGAATGCAGTCTAAATTGTTAGCACTCCAAAGTCAAGTTTGGTAAATATATTGGCGTGAATGTTTTATTTGGTAGTTACTGTTGACTTACTTATCCAGCTGCTACTGCTTGTGGCTTGGTCTAGGCATTTTCCAAATGTTGGGGACAGCTGTGGCATGTAGTACCTCCACAGTAGAGACAGTCCTACTTACACTCACCATGAGCCCTTTGTAGGGGTTAGCAGGGGTTACCTGCAAAGAGTAGGACTAGGTTGGAAAGCCCTCTGGTTTACCATCATATCTTTTGAGTGTACAATTCCAGTGAGTAGCTATGACAGGCTGGTGGCTGGAGCCAGGTAAGAACCTATCTGGGGTCATTGAGCTAAACGTAGGGTCTCACCCTCACCAATCCTTCGCTGGGCACACACACCACTCACTCACACATTCACATCTATGGAAAATTCAGAAAAAAAACCCAATTCATCTGACATATATGTCTTTGAACTGTGGAAGAAACCGGGGACCCTGAAGGAAACCCATGGCATGAGGATAATATGCAAACTCCAGGCCAGGACCCAGATTCAGGATCTGGGAGAGCTAGAATGGGGGCCTGTGGTGAAGCGTTGTTTGAGCTCCTTTAACTCAGAGTTTCCTCAGTCCAGGTGATCTGATTAGGAGCACCCCGAGTTAGAGGTGAGAGGGGTCTGCAATGGAACTAAACCCAGGCAAAATATGGTGGTCAAACCCCAAGAATGTCTGTACTTCTTTAAAAGAATGAAAGAAAGAACTCAAGATAAAATAAACAGATGGAAAATGAAGGCAAATAAATAGACAGACAATGAAGGTGAGGAGAACTAGGGTAAGATAACAAATGAGAGAGTGAGAAAGCCTACAATAATTTGTGGCTTTTACTTTCTCCAGAAAAAAGCATAGGTCATTATAAGGATATCTATATATTTCTTCTCTCTAACATGTAGTTCTGTCGTAGGGGTCCCCTCTGTTTGATGCGCATCAGCATTAAGTAAGATGAGGGATGGGTCTAAATTTCAGAGCTGTCAAACCATCTCATAAAAGCACTCACTCACAAGTTTACTGGAGAGAATGTCCCTATGTACCCTTGTACCTACTGGCTTTGCTTGACTTGCAGAATTTTACCCTTCCAAAGTATAGAAAGTACAAAGCTGGTTTCATGGAACAGTCCTCTCTATGCTATCATAAGTATTGTTATGAAGTTGGACAAACTTTGGACCGTGCCGGAATAACGCCAATTCATCTGTAAAATAACAATGTTTTGTCAAAATATAGGCTCTCTATGAATATATGCTCATCCAAGGTTTCTTCTAAAATCAAAAGTAATACTGTTACGTTTGTTCACATTTTGCAGCAGTATCAGCCTGTACTTTTCTAGGAAGGCTTTAACTCCTCCAGGACATCACATAAGAAATGATGTTCTATGGAGAAGGTGCAATCTGGATGAACTGAACACCTGTGTTAGGAATCCTTGCACTTTAAAGTATCAGAATCAGGTTGCAGACAGTTTATAAATTACTAATAAGTAAGTGTAAAGAAGTTGTAACAGTTGTCATACATTGATGCCTTCTCAGTATTTGTGAAGATCTGGTGTTTTAATGGAAGTAGCATGTTAACAAATAAATGATGAAGATGACAGTTTTGAAAAGGGACAAGATCTAAGATCCTGCCAAATAGTGAGCCTGCATCAACTGTTATAACTTGTTTATAACTGCGTGTTAATTATTTATAAACTATCTACACCACAGTTAACAACTATTGTAACACACTGTAAGACAGAAGTGATGTTTGGATGCTTTGGAATATACACTACCGGTCAAAAGTTTTAGAACACCCCAATGTTTCAAGCTTTATTTAATCGAAATTCAAACAGTTCAGG
>JBBPCW010199940.1:0-15557 GCA_037974425.1 Phenacogrammus interruptus
TCTCTCCTCTGTTCACTATCTTTATATCTGCTTTCTCAGGTCCATAGAACCACAACATCAGAGCATAACTCTGAACTATACTTATTATATAGACATAATTATATAGACATTTGAAATTATCTTGCAGGCTGGGTATAAATCACCCGCCAGCTGTGGCACGCGGGCCTTGAGTTTGACAGTTCTGCACTACAGTTTGTGTATCGCACAAAAGATAGACTGAGGACACCATATCCTTTGCCCTCCACCTCTCCACAAAGTCGAGACAGACATCTCAGATGACCATCAACACCTCCCTCAACAAAAAGGCACAGCAGCAACTTCACGTCTTATGACACCTGAAACAGGCAAACCTCCCTCCCGCCTCACTCACAGGGCTGCATCTTAGTCTGGTACAGCAGTGCCAGTTCAGCAGACCTAAAAGAGCTGGAAACATCATCGGGGTGTCTCTCCCATCACTACAGGACAGCTATTACTTCAGAAAGGCCTCCTGTGTTGTGTGTGACTCCTAATATCCCTCACAGTCTTTTCATAATGCTCCCATCTGGCAGGCGGTATCGCAGCATCAAAACTGATGCAACATTTGCACCGTTTTTGGATGTCGAAAATTACCTATGTACTACATTGCACATTTTTTACATGTCTCACTATATACATGTATAGAGCTTAGATGGAAATAAAGTTTACTGTGACTTCGACTGAGTTTTACCCTTGGCTTCTATGGGCTTACTCCAATCTCTTTGTACAGTCACAATAAATGTATCTTGTATATCATCAGGGCCCCTATTCTTAAGCATAGTTAAGCCCATGCACTGAACCGCCCATGCTTGTGCATAAAATCTACTGTTCACCTTTAAAGTGTAATCATTAATAATCTCCATAATGGGTTCTTTTGCTTTGAAACAAGCTTATCCTTGTTTTGTCTTCTACTATTTAATGTCTTTGTCTGTTGATAGTCTGAATCATCTCTTCCTGTGTTATCAAGGGCATATTATAGGACGTTCTTGACCTGTTGCGATTATACTTAGAAACCTCATGGGGTCGCTGTTTCCTCACGCTGTATACACGGAGAGAAATACAGTAAATACTAACATTAGAACCGTGTCAGTCTACCTTCATGAACGCACACAAGGCCCAGAAAGCAAAAGGATACTTTCTTACTTTATATGCATGCCAGAAAAGGAAACATGTTACAGTTATTTCCCCAACCAAATGATAAGTCTGTGAGGAGCTGCTATAAACTGTGTTTAAACGTGTCAGATTGGGGGCTAAACTGAAAAAGGAGTAAAGCCTGTAATGACAGATATGTTGTGCAAACAATGACAGTAGATGGCATAGATCAACAGGGAAAGGCGTTAATTTAGGTAGTACAGAATATAAGACATGGTTTCCTTTGGGTTTAACTGGAAGGTTTGAGGCCACAAAGTAAAACCCCTTTTTCCTAATTAATGTTTCCCCACTTTTTTAGGAGACTGCACCATTAGTAATAAACATCATTGTCCCAGTTCACAAGTTCAGTATGTTTACTTGTTCTCCTCTGCTGCAGGAGCACTATTCCAAATGCAGAATGATTGTTATCCTCAATTCCATTTTGGTTGTTCTAGTGAAGAGCCCAGATAGACCTGACTTACCAGCAAAGTGTGTGTATATATATGTGTGTGTGTGTGTGTATGTGTAAATATCCAGATGCTTCAGCATGCTCAGGCATGATCGCTCACACACACATCTTTCAGAGCTTTGTGCCTTTGTCTGTTCGCCAATGGAAAAAAGAACAGACAGATCTGGTGCTTTAAATTTAGGGGAACTTGTACATGTACTACATGTACGGGCAGGTTGACCTCAATGACTGCAGCTCAGGTAGGCTAAGCACTCCAAAAAATGCAGTCAAGCCAGATTTTAGATTAATCCTGAGGGAGGGGCCACTGCTAGGTGCTGACTCCCGGAGAGGAAGCCGAGACCTGTTTTGTAGATTCTAGGAAGATCCAGGGAAAAGCAATACTGAATGCAAATACAGTTCAACAGCATTATGGTCCAATGGCATACAAACACAGACAGTCACGTTGTGTTCAGTTGGACCAGAAATACCAGAAATGTGCCACCGAGTTTTCTCACAGTCAGAGAAGTGTGAGGGAAATCCAGACAGAGGCTCTGGCTCCTCCCAGAAGGCTCTTCTGGAGGTTAACACAGGAACAGAAGCAGACAAAGAGCAGGAAGGCAGGGAGAAGAGGGCTGGACCTGAAACCAGCCAATGGGAGTTTGCAGGGAGATGTTCTTGAATGACACAGAGCGCAGGAGTGGATTCCTGATACAGGGCACACTGTAGAGGGATTCTGAGCCTCACGTTCCGTTGTCCCAGTGGAGAACCCAGACAGAACTCAGGCACCAACAGTTGCCAAGGGCCCTGAACCACCAGAAAGCACGGATCTGGAGCCATGGCAGTAACAAATTTCCACTACATCACTCGGATGAGCAGCGGTTTTAAAGTGTACATCCTGGAAGGTATTTATCCCTCTGTGCTCATTTGTCCTCTACTAATCATTTCTGGTCATAATTTTCGATAAGGTTTGTTTTATTCTGTGATAAGGTTTATAAGGTTTATTTTATTCTGTGATAAGGTTTACTTTATTCTAGTGTGTGTTTTCTATAAATAGTGATGTTCTTTAATATAAATTCCCTGCTCCATTAATGCCTGGCTCCTAATGCAACATCTACTGATTTACTTGTTATTTGAAGACGGTTAGAGTCGTGTTGAAGGACTTCATGTCACCTGGGGAAAACTCTGATGCTATGTTGTACGAGTGTAAAGTGTTATTCTTCATTTCACTTTCATTTCATGTGTGCATTATTCATGGCTAGTGAGAGGGGATCTATATATCAGATGGCTAACGGTGGTTAATGGCCTTGTAGAGACCTTACCAAGGCCTAGGTTTGTGTCTGAGCACTCAAGAAAAATAATCCGCCCTCAGGCACTAGAAAAGCACTCAAGGTGTGAGGTGTGGTTTTCACCTGGCCCCCTGTCCTCTGCCAGACCGTGTCAGCTCGTCACACTCCACTGCCACGGCTTTGTGTGCATATCTACAGGTGTGAAGGGAAAATAGCATTTCATGTGAAATTTGCCTACAATGTCTCCTCAGTACCCAGAGAGGGGTATCGTCAGTGTTGGATTCTTGACTTTATAGTACATTATCCTGCAGCCTATCCTCTCAGTACATATAAGGTCTCACTAAAACTCATTTTTGCATAAAAGGTGTTTTATTGGTCTTTATAAATATGTTCTTTTAAAGGTTTTCATTATGATCTCAGTGTGCCTTGCATAAACTAAAGACTTCAATTATATATATTCAATTATATATTCTGTGTGTGTACATATATATATATATATATATGTATATATATATATATATATATATATATATTCTGCTTCATTTTTCCAATATGTTATATTATTACCAGTTGATCTTTACTGTACAAGACTCTGGCTTTTTAGAGGGAAGGAATTAATGTTAAATGGTGGTGTAGAATATTTTTTGGCTGTGTAGTTGAAAGACATTAAGACTTTTCTGAAAATGCTAATAAAATGCTAATAGAATACACACACTAAGTTTTTTCTATCATGTAGTGCTAAAATATGTAAAGCTGGATGAAATCATTTATGTTTTTGCGTCTTCTAACATGAGGCTGAAATAATAATTTATCTCATATACTGTATGTGTCAACATATGGTGTGAAAAGTTTATGGCAGGACACGTTTACAGATTTCCTGCTGTTGGCCTCCAAGACAAAGGAACTGTGGCGGAGAACAATGTATCATTTTTATCAAAAGGGCTCTCCAAAGTCATAGATGAGCCACTTTGAAGACATAAATAACCATCAAATAATATGAACGATCTTCACCAATTTAACGGTTCTATTCTTAAAACCTTTACATCAAGGGCCCCCAAATCCGATCTAGCACAGTTTGGTGATTTCCCTGCTCACCTGTGCACTGCAAGCTTTAGTGAGTGTTTCAGGAGTTGAACTACCAAACTGTGCTCGAAGACTGGATTTGGGCACTCAAGTATTTATCTGTTTATTTTATGTGATTCTTTTGGTACTCTCAAACATCTCATTTACAAACACGGCTATCTAAAAAACTCATAATTGACCGTTTTTTTTTGTTTTTTTTTTAGAAAAGGCAAAGTGGTCTTGTACAAAGAACCATTTCTAGCCCCTTTATTTTAAGTGTCACAAGTGCTGTGTGTTTTTTGTTTTGCATTTGAATGACATTTACCGTTAGTGGTGAATCAGCTGAGTTCCACAGTAAAACCCATAGAGCCAGTCGATCTTGTTCTGCTGCTTAACGGAGTTTACGTTTAACGGAGTCAAAGCACAGGTTCCCACAATTAAGTCATACAGGCGGTGATGAAACAGAACAGCAGGTATTAACTGTAAGGTTGTTGTTTATGTGTTTGCCACTCCTTTCCAGTTCGGCCCTGTAAACAGTGGCTTGTGACTTCTGCGTTTTTTTCCACCTGTACCCTGGTTCACACACTAGTGATCTTAGATATGGGATCTGCATCTGCTTTGTTTTGAGCTGTGTTCAAAGCCGTGTTCCCTTTCAATAAAATATATAAGGAACACACTTTTATTGTCTCTCTTAGGTCAGCCCAACCTGAGGAGCGAGGACCGGTTCCGTCACATGACCAGCGACAGGGTTAGAGTGATTCCTGTTCATCCACCCAAACACAAGCACAGTTCAGAACGAGGACGGACACTAGAGGAGAGGTACAGTGAGCTATATCTCAGCAAGGAACAGCTTCTGGTGGTTCTTAAATCTTTATACAGTCTAGCCAAAGTCACCACTCTCTGTTACTGATAGACTGATACTGAGTTTTCTAGTGACTGACCATCATGGTTGTGTTGTGTCAGGAGAGAAAGGGCCCTGAGTAAGAGCATGGGAAACACCAGCAGGAGGTCATCAACCTTCAGTCTGCCTGAGAGTCCAACATCCACATGGAGCCCCACAGCCAGCCCCACTCACCTCATCCCCAGCCCAGTCCACTCCGCACCAGTGATGGACGAGCCTCTGGCTCTCATTAAGAAACCGCATCGGGTGTCCGAGAAGACCGAAGACATGAATAAAGCAACTTCAGCCAGACACATACAGGTGATTAAAAAGAATTGTTTTGCATCACGTTTAGCCAAAAATTTGTTTCACCAAAGAAACACAATCAAGCCAAAATGGCGTTACAAACAAATGTGGTTAATACTATAATACAGGCCATTAAAACTAGTCCTATGTTTTTCCCTCTCTCTGCCCTCTCTTCTGTACACAATGCAATCTCTGCCTCTTATTGGCTGACGCTGACACGCGCTCCTTGGTTTAACCAATTATTAAAGTCCCTTCATAAAAGGGGCGGTACCGTTGGCGCGAGTGGAATCTAAACACGAGACTACAACAAGACAGCAGCAGAGAAGACAGACACACATCAAATGTGTGGAGATCCTTCACTCTAGAACACAAACAGCACAGAGACCTGCAGAACCTGCAAGTCGGTGTTAAAGTACAGGAGCAGAACCGGCGCTCTGCATCTGAAACGGCTCCGCTAGCTAATATGGCTAACACTAGCACTGCAGGGAGTCGTCCCGCCGCGGCTTAAACTGTTCCAGTTGACTGTTAATGTTACAGAGAACTTTAATAAAAGTTGCTCAGCACCCGTGTTCCTTCGCTGCTTGTGTGATGACATCGTCAAACAACTAGTCGACTCAACTCGACTTCGCTGACCGATTAGTCGACTTGAAAAAATAATTAAAAAGGCATTTAAAAAAGGCATTAAAAATTGTTAATGCCCCACTATACAAGCTACTAAATTCTGTAACTCTGTGTAATTTTAAAATCACAACAAAATGTACTTTGACTCATTAACAAATAAAACTGAAGTAAAGAAACGTTTGCCTGCATTATACATTCAAATGTCATTTAAAGGGTGTCTGAGAAACGTTTCACGCTCAGAATCTCTCCAGTACGTCTCAAATTCTCTCCAAAGGCCACTTAAGTCTACCTATCTGTACTATTTGCGAGATGCAGCAGAATTCGAAAAGGCAAGTCCGTATTCCCAGCAGACTCCTTCTGAAAGTGCAGACAGGCCTCTGCCTGTCCCAGATATGCAATCCAGCCGGATTCAGGAAGAAATGTGAGCAATGGGTGGAGGAATGTTGTCAACAAGTCCCGACACACCGCAGCCGTTGTTGACCTGTTATTGGCATCAGGGCTGTAGTAATCTGGAACTTTGAACAGACTGAGGTCATAGAATCCTATAGATGTGCCTCTGAGATCTTCCAGCTTTGAACAAATGTCCAAACAACTCTTGTTTTCTTCAAGAATTAATCTAACTGGCTTGGACATTCATTGCTTTTATGTCATTTCTCAAATTCACTACAGCTCGTTTGATAATCAAATGACGCTTTCTGTGTCTCCTACAGGTTCGCCCCTCAGTGATCACTTGTGTCTCTTCGACGAAGTCGGCATGTAGGCCCGAAGACTCTTACAGACATTCCACTGGTAGGTTCTATGATGCATAGGAAACACAACGTGCTTAAAATGTCCTTAATTTATGCTAAAAATACATTAATTTGTGAAAGCGACCCCTTTGTTTAACCTTAAAATTAGTTTTAAGGCACAAGTGTGAAACCCCTTCATCTTAAAGTTAAGGCATTCATTCAGGAGGTTCTATTATTTAAAGGCAATAAATAAATAAATAAATAAATAAATAAATAAATAAATAAATAAATAGTTTCATAACCTTTATTTGTGCACTTTTCCACTTAATTTTCCTTCATTTCCTGTATGGGAACCTAAGGGCAAAATTAAGGTCATTTTAGGAAGGAAGATTTCCCTTAATATATTCCCATCCAAAATTCCCATAAGCACTTTCATTCACATACTACAGTTTGTATTCATTCTAAATCTGGTTTTGTGTTGTCTTCCTCTATATAGTAACAACACACCACAGTTATGATCACGTTGAAGAGCATTTCCAGAGAAGTCTTGGAGTGAATTACCAGACTGGCTCTTCCAAGCAGCTCTCCATCAGCGTGTCTGTAGACGACCACTTCGCCAAGGCCCTCGGTGAGAAGTGGATCCAGCTGAAAGCGTCCTCCTCCTTTCGCACCTCCTCTTCTTCAACATCTTCGTCCTCTTCATCTCCACCTAGCAGTCCCACCTTCTTCCACTCGCCTGGCTATGGCCAGAGTCCCAAACGCGCCCGCAAGGATTCTGTCAGCCCGACCACAACCACTCCCAGTCTGTGGTTAGAGAAATGAAAAGGAAAGCGAAAAGGCTTTATAATGAAAAGTGAGGGAAAACAAGTACAAAATATTTTTGTTTTTGTTATCTGATGTACTTCCAGTGAATATAACCATTTCAAACTTACACACAAATTCATAACATTAGGGTTTTATCATGAAGCTCTAATGGGGACTAGCAGCTCTGGGACTTATATGGTAAGAATTAATTAGCCTTTTCAGAACTGTGGTCCAATTTTGTCAAAGGTTTTGAGGCTCCCTCTAATGCACTAGCAATTTCAAAATATCCCAGTACTGTTTGTAGAGCAGCACCCCCATATCATGGTGCTCCCAGCTCTGTTTTTGTTTCTTCTCCTTCTTTTAAGACCAGAGAAGTTGTGACTGTTGTGCCGTTCATTGCTTGTATTCTCTGCAACTGTTTTTTACTATTACTTTTGGTTCATCCAGTTCTTTTTTCTATGCGATGTCTGGCTTCTCTTACCTTCCCCAATCATTTGTCTGAGTGCATGTTGTGAAATGTTGCATGGCATCTGTCCAGGCACGATTAGTTGCGGTTCCTTGAACTTTCCATTTACTGAACCAACTGTACTGACAGGTATGTTCAAGGTCTTTGCTAAGGCTCCACAGGTTTAAAAAAAATCAACTGGTTAAAGTTTCTCTGTTTTTGGTAATTAATCGATACTGTTTATATTTAGAAGTGCAAAGCTAAAACTGTGTTGAAATCTGAAGTAAACATCCACTATATGATCAAAAGTATTGGGACACGAGTGTTTTTCCGGATTTGGGCCCCTTATATCCAGTGTAGGACAATATTAATGCTCCTTAAGACCAAGGCATTCTGGACAGCACCATGCTTCAACTTTGTGGACCCAGTTTGGGGAAGAACCTTTTCTATTCCAGCATGACTGTGTCCCAGTGCACAAAACGAACTCCATAAAGACATGGCTGGAGGAGTTCAGTGTGCAAGAACTTGACTGGCCACAAAGAGCCCTGACCCCAATCCCATTCAGCACCTTTGGGATGAACTGGAACGGAGACTGTGATCCAGACCTTCTCATCCAACATCAGTGTCTGACTACAGAAATTATGGACACAAATTCACACAGAAACTCCAAAACCTCATGGAAAGATTTCCATCAAGAGTGGAAGCTGTTAGAGCTGCAAAGGGGGACCAACTCCACATTCTAATCTATGGATTAAAATGCAAAGTGGTGCAGGTGTCCCAATACTTTTGTCCATATAATGTATGAACTGATTGTATATTAAATAACAAAAAAAGAAACACTACTTTCCCCCCACTATTAAGCGAAAACTTTATATGCACTAGATTTACACACAAGTGCTACTGTACAAAAATGACAAGATGGTGTTGAGGAATTTGGTACTAAAGCACTGTTTGGGTGTCTATCTGTACATGGGATTTTTCATGGAGCAGTTGGGCAAGATATGTCCTAATTTCAAGGATGTGAATAATGTCCTGATGGCTGTGTACTGCTGGAGAACTGTAATTCCACAGGTTTCATAGTTTTTTTTCTTATGCCTTACATTGTTTGCTATTAATGATGTTTTTTCGTTGCACTGATTACAAATACTATCATTTTGTTTGGCAGTATTTGCCGACACTCTAATAATAATAATACCAGCCACTAAAGGTACTTAAACACAGAGAGGTTATGTAGTCCAGCAGTGGTACTGTGCAAAGTTAACCTGGAGACATTAGTAGGTCTTAGATTGTGGTGGAAATGAACACTGTTAGAATACTGTTAGTTGTTACAATGAGAAAGATGCTGGCAGCATTTAGTGATGTCTACATATGGCAGGAATTTCATATTTTAAAAGGATCTTTTGATTTCAAGTTACTGTATATATTTGTAATAAACTTATTCAATTCGAACTGTGTTTAATGTTTATTTTGCTTTTTCCTGACATTCACTTTTAAGATTATTTCACACTAAAGGAAATGAAAACCCATAGATTTTTTTTCTGGTACAGAAAGAATTTGTACGTTTCATGGGCACAATGAGGGAAATCGTGATGGTGCAGCTGAGAAACTGGTTTGAGCAAATACCTCTAGGCGTATGGATACAGTAGAAGCAACTGAAAATCCAGTTCAAAGGAGTTTTTTCAATGCCAAAACCCAGCCCTCTCACAGCTCTAGGCTTGGCCTTATCCTGGTGGCCGTCTCGAGTTACTCAGCAAACAAAGCAGCTCACGCTCTGAGGTTCCGGACTGGAGGTGGTGGTAGAACTGGAATGTGGACACTTCAGGGCAATATAATGGAAAAGCCGATTAGGCATGACATCATGGCTGTCCAAGCCAGACATTCAATGTATTAGCAACGTGAATAAGAAAATATATTCTGCAAGAAATACTATTCCATTTCTCTCTTTGTGT
This sequence comes from Phenacogrammus interruptus, assembly GCA_037974425.1. Classification (NCBI taxonomy): domain Eukaryota; kingdom Metazoa; phylum Chordata; class Actinopteri; order Characiformes; family Alestidae; genus Phenacogrammus; species Phenacogrammus interruptus. The sequence continues at coordinate 9,676 of JBBPCW010199940.1, forward strand.
ACTCCTGCCAGTGTATAACTCTTAACTAAGTTTATCAATTAGTTTAGCAGTTACAATAAAAAAATTAAAATATCACTGAAGTCATTTTTGTCCAATACAATGTGATTTATAGATTCAAATAGTAATTATAATACAGAATTCTTGTAAGCATTGCTTGAAATCGGGCTAAAATAAAATAAAATGGTTCATTGAGTCATTGGATACTGAATCATTTGGTACCCGAAACACAGAAAGACAAAATAAACTATTGTATTGATTACACAGGTCAATAAGTCAAAATCATAAGAGATGAGTTTCTGTGGGTTCTGTAGTGTTTTTCATGCTGATTTCAGATCTGTGTTTAGTTTTTTTCTGCAGGTACAGTGTTTGTGATGAAGCTAGTTCTATACTGCATGCTAGTTGGTATAATGATCATATTGTGACGAGCTGGCAGTCAGGACTGACTCCCATGAGCCTTTGCGGGTTTGAATAGTGGCTGGTTGGTGAGTAAACTGTGTTTTAGGGAGCAGCTAGCGGGCTGAAAGCTAGATGTGGGGAATGTTGGCTGGTTGCAGGCTGTGAAAGCTGTAAATAAACAGAGAGATTTGGAAGATCCGAAGCGTCTGTCATCTCTCTTTCTCACGCTCGCCACATTGGTGTCATGCTGGAAAATGCACAGCGGGGGTCTGCATGCCCAGACGGTGCCAGCGTCATCCAGAGACCGGCGGACAGCCACAGCACACCGGCGAGGAGCAGAGCCGGGGATGACGGCGGAGAAGCGGTGCCAGCGCCATTGGACCCACAGAAGGCCGCCAAGCTGCCGCGCTTCGATGGGAAGGCGCCGCTGGAGCTGTACCTGCCGTAGGTCGAGCTGGCGGTGGAGCACAATGGGTGGCTCCCACACCAGGCGGCAGTCCACTTCGCCATGGCTCTGGACGGCAAGGTGCTGCAGGTTTTGGTCGACCGCCCACAGGATGAGCGCCGGGACTTCAGCCAGCTGGTGGCGGCGTTGCGGCAGAGGTTCGGCCGGCCGGAGAGAGAGGAGACGGCGAGAGCCGAGCTCGGCGAGCGACGGTGAAAGACTGGCGAAACGTCGGGCGCGCTAGCCGGAAACCTGCAGAACTGCACGTGCCGGGCTTACCCGTGATTCCCGCCGTCAGTGCAAGAATAACTGGCGTTGCACGCTTTCCTGCACACGCTTTCGCCCGAACGCCTGCAACAACATGTACGGCTCACAGCACCGTCCTCCCTAACGGCAGCACTAGCGGAGACAGAGCACGCTGAGGCCATACTGGGTGACAGGCCCAAGCTCCCCTCGCACCGGAGAGTGACGGCTGGAGAAGCAGAGATGGCGTCATCCCTGAACCGATGCATCCACGTCGGCCAAGAGTGTGCTACCACTGTGGGCAGCCAGTCCACATAGTACGACGTGTCCGGAGCCAGCGACAATGGTGTGCTACCGTTGCGGGCAGCCAGGCCACATAGCACGCCACTGTCCAGAGCCAGCGCCAAGTGAGAACCAGCAGCAGCCGGCGGGGAAAAGCTCAGCGGACGGTGCCGTGAGGGCCGTGCCATCCGCCCACCACCAAGCCCCCCTGAAACTGTGTGGCCCACGAAGGGTTTCCGGGTGAAGTGCACCATAGAAGGAGTCCGCTGCCGAGCGTTGGTTGACACCGGCTCCACCATCACGATTGTCAGGCCAGGGGTGTTGCCTCACACTCGGCAGCAGAGTCCACCCGGCTGGGTGGAGACCAAGGTGCAGCTCTCCACGGTGACTGGCGCCCGAGCCAAGACGAAGGGAAAGCGGCAGTTGACCATCACCGCGAATGGAGTGTCAGTCAAGCATGAGGTGTGTCTCGCAGATGTGGTGGAAGAGTGCATTCTGGGGCTGGCTGCGCTGGAAAAGCTAGAAGCAACCGTGGATGTTGTGGCGGGCCAGCTGCACGTTGCTGCGAGGAAACGCCCGTCCCCCAGTGAGGGGCTCGACGAGAGTCAGGCGGCCGAGCGGAGTGGAGAAAAGGGAACGGCGAATTGAGGTTAGTGTGGCGGCTACCACCCAGACTGTGATCGGGTTGGATTCAGAGAGGCCATGGCACGACCAGGCGAGTAATCTGACCACGCGCCGGGGTGAGGCTGCAGCACAGCAGAAGCGGGCCAATGATGTGCGTAGTCGGGGCAGGATTTCACGCCCCGGACTCTCGTCTGGGTTTACTGCCCCGAAATTGGACAGTCACTGGAGAGGACCTGGAGAGGTCGTAGAGCGGCTGGGGGAAGTGATGTATCGGGTGTGACTGAGAGGCCACCGCAAAGCAGTCGTGTTGCACCGGGACAGACTGGCTCCGTATCGACCACAGGCCGGTACGAGGGACTCAACGGGACGGGACATTGAAGTGACTGGGTCGCGGGGTGAACAAGTATGCCAAGGGGGGCGGGAAACGAGTGGTGAGGACTTGAGGTCTGCCCAGGGGAACACACCATGAGCTCCCCGTAGACGGAACCTGTCAGTTCGTCTCAAGGACTTTGTGTTGGACTCGTGGGGTGGCCGTGGACGGCGCTCCCCCTCGGAGGGGGCTGTGTGACGAGCTGGCAGTCAGGACTGGCTCCCATGAGCATATTGCGAGTTTGAATAGTGGCCGGTTGGCGGGTAAACTGTGTTTTAGGGAGCAGCTAGCGGGCTGAAAGCTAGATGTGGGGAATGTTGGCTGGTTGCAGGCTGTGAAAGCTGAAAATAAACTGAGAGATTTGGAAGAACCCGAAGCGTCTGTCGTCTCTCTTTCTCACGCTCATCACAATATAATAATCATATGCTGAGTGTTTTTGAAGAAACAGTGGTAGTTGACTGACACTGATAATTATATCTATGCCACAGTGTGGCCTGTCTGACTTCACACTGAAAATATTGAAACAGTTCTTGATTGACGCTGCAATAAAAACTGCATGCAAGTCTATTGCAGTTCTAATATTACTCTTAATTCAAAAAGTTGGTGTGACTGAAAAAATACTGAAAGCATATCTGATATCACCATGAAAAATTGGTTTAGAAAAGTGTGTTGTGGTTTCTGAAGATTACAAAAAAAGAATTCTGCTGACCTGTTATCTGAGTCTGAAAGATCTTTTATTTTGAAAAAGAAACACGATAGCTTGGTCATGTGATACCATACATTGAAAATTTAGCCACTAGCTAGTAAACAAGAGTACAAAAAACAAATGCACTTTGTTTTGATTTGTATCTGAATAGATCTGTGAAAATATTGTTTTTACATTCAACTGGTTCGTGGTGCAAAAAAAGATTTGGGATGCCACTCTTCTAAAGAGCCATTGTTGTTGTTTTTTTGTTGTTGTTGTGAACCAATGTGTAGCATTGTGAAAGCACTGATTGAGCATCGATTTATTTACCCTAATAGTATTAGATGCTTTCTAACAGGATTAACTGAACAATACAGGGGATATAAATAAATTTAATGCTTTCTCTAGTCACAAACCCCAACCATTTAACCATTTTCTCAGACTGGAAATGTACGATAATCAGCTTTTCTGTAATTGGGCCTGGTCCCTAAGGCGATTCATACTGGGCCATCATGTACTAATTTCTCCTTATTTAGATAGAAAGAGGAATTTTAAGAGGAATTTTTTTTGTGATGATGTGGAGCTAAGGCTGTGTCTGAATAAAAGGGATCCGTTTTCACAGGAATGTGAAACAAACTAGGAGAAGACCATTTTCAAAGCCCACACCTTCTTACTGGTCATAGTATATATTTGTTGAAACACAGCCCTTTTCATCCATTGTCTTTAAAAGCTGCCTAATTTTCAGATATCCTGTTTAGAAAAAGACTTAATCGGTTATAAATATATAGCCACTTTTTTGGCCTTTATTGGATCACAGACTTATTTATGTACTGTTGATGCTGTGTCGTTGTTCACTTATAGATTTAAAAGAAAAAGTGGATATTTAGCTACACTTATCCATGGAATAAGGCCTTACTTTGTATAATTGTTTGGATATATTTAAAAAATATATACTATCCTTGTGATCCTCACAATCACTCCCTGTAGGATTCCAGTAAATTTAAGTGTATGACTCACTTCCGCAAGATAAGACTAAGGATCCACACCTCACTGCTGTGACAGACGTATAAGTCAGCTCTCTAGACTAACAAGATGATGCACTGTTCAAAGACTGCTCTAATGTTAAACCTGTAGTAGGGAGACTTGTCGAAGTCTGTGATTAATACATGCCGACAGAGACCTCTGGCATGTTAGAAATACTTGTGGCATTGTTTCCGATATCCATGTCTTTGAGGCCTGGGGGGGATTGAGGTAGTGTAATTTAGACCTGAGACCCCACAAGCAGCCCCCAGCACAAACTCTGAGAGGGTTACAACTGAACCATACATAACTGCAGCGAAATATCACCACTGTGAAAAAAGGGAAAACCATATTTAACCTACAAAACACACAACCCTCGAGCCCCCATTCACATTTTCACACATACATGCATCACTTTTTCCTACGAAGATGCTTCAAAAAGATCCCACAGATCCTCTTGGCAAATGAACAGAAGGAAATAAAGAGTGGACGAGGGAGGGGAAGCACAGGAGTATGTTCTCATGAAGGGATAATTTTTCAGAGCTTAATATGCATGTTGTGTCTTGCCTGATGTCATTAGTACCGAAGATTTCACCGAAACTTCTGTCTTTGTGCTTCTTGATTCGTACGTTGTTTTGAGGAGTTCGTATCTGCAAAATAGTGAGTAAGAATAATAACAGAGCTTTGAACTGTGTACTACCCATGATGCCATACTAGCATATTAATAGCCTTAAATATTTCTTAATCTCATGTTAATTTGATGTATCTGGAATACATGAGTGTTAAAGTTAAGAAATAAATATTTACGTCTCTTTGAACGAAACTGTTTATGAAACTTTAAACAAATGGTAATCAAGAAGACCCGTTTTCATAACGATGGTTGATGTTCACTGCCATCTAGTGGTGATTATAGGAAATTCACTCTCATGCTATTTTAGTGGTTCCCAGCACACAAGGAACTTGTTAATTAGTTATTGAGATGAGACAATGCATAAAGAAAGTGTGGGGTTACCAGAACTAGGACTAAGAAACATCGGTTTCACACTGGAACTCGAGGAACTGCGATTAAAACCTGAAACTTTGTTACATCCCTAGTTCCTAAGGGGCGATGCACTATACAGGAAGAAGTACTGTGAATAATAATGGGACGTTCCAATAGACACCATAAGAAACCATGGTTACCGACAACTAATAGACGTGCAAATCGATAGTCTAAACACCACCATGGCCACTGAGGGAAAAGGAGCAAGTCTTCAGATTGAATGTTAGTGGACTTTCCCATCTTCGTGCAGCAGAAGTATTCTTTCTGATACGAGGCTATAAAAGCATTAAGCCCAGTGTCGCACTTAAACATCCCAAGCGTATGGTGTAGCCTTGAAAATACAAATAAAAAAACCCACTAAAACAGCTCTGATCACACCTGCCTGTAGATGGTTCCTACAAAGATGTATTAATTTGATGTAAAGACACTGTTCAGTCCTGCAAGAAATATCAGAAAAAGTGTATAAACAGTGGCGAAAAAAGTGAACTGTGGGTTTTACCTCTGGGTTTTTATAATTTGACTGGATTTTGTATATGAGTGACCCCATAAAGTAACTGTGAGGAGTGAATGGAGCAGTTATAGAACAGTATGTACAAACACACTGCAGTGACTAATGATCTTTGGAATTATGAGTTTGGTCCTCCTGTTATTCTTTATTCTGTTATTCTTTGGTCTCCTGTTATTTCTGTTATTCTCCTGTTAGTCTTACAGTCATTAGTTACAGAGACAGTCTTACAGTCATTAGTTACAGAGACAGTCTTACAGTCATTAGTTA